>JAWPEI010000033.1:627500-900000 GCA_035578085.1 Solanum pinnatisectum | reverse complement strand
CTTAATGCTACAACTCTAAACCCTAAACCCAAAACCCTAAGCACTAAACCCTAAACTCTAAATGCTAAACCCTAAAACTTAAACCTTAAATTGTCCACCCCAATCCCTAAAACATAAACATTAAACTCTAGACCCTAAACCCTAAACCCTAAATCCTAAACACTAAACCAAAATCCTAAACCCTAAACCTTAAACCCAAAACCCTAAATCCTAAACCCTAATCCTAAACACTAAATGCTTAACACTAAACCCTAAATCTCAAACCCTATTCCCCAAATCCTAAACACTAAAACCTAAACCCAAAACCCTAAGCACTAAACCCTAAACTCTAAATGCTAAACCCTAAAACTTAAACCTTAAACTCGAATTCCCAAACCCTAAAACATAAATATTAAACTCTAGACCCTAAACCCTAAACCCAAAATCCTAAACACTAAACCAAAATCCTAAACCCTAAACCCTAAACCCAAAACCCTAAATCCTAAACCCTAATCCTAAACACTAAATGCTTAACTCTAAACCCTAAATCTCAAACCCAAATCCCCAAATCCTAAACTCTAAACCCTAAACACAACAAACTCAACCCTAAATCCTAAACCCTAAACCATAAACCCAAAACGCTAAACGATAAACCCTAAACCCAAAATTCTAATCCCTAAACCCTAAACCCCCCCAAATCCTAAACCCTAAACTATATTCCTAATCCTAAACCCTAAATCAATACTCTAAACCCTAAACCCAAAACCCTAAACGGTAAACCCTAAACCCAAATCTCTAAACAGTAAACCCTAAATCGTAAATAAAAACTCTAAAGCCTAAACCTTAAACTCTAAACCCTAAATCCTAAATTCTATACCCTAAATGCTAAATACTAAACCCTAAACTTCAAACCCTAAACCCTAAACACTAAATGTTTAACTCTAAACCCTAAACCTTAAAACCTAAACCCTAAATCCTAAACTCTATACCCTAAATGCTAAATACTAAACCCTAAACTTCAAACCCTAAACCCTGAAGCCATAATCCTAAACTCAAAACCCTAAATCGTAAAACCTATACCCTAAGCCCAAAACCAAAAACCTACAACTAGAAACCCTAAACTCTAAACACTTAACCCTACACACTAAACCATAAATCCAAAACCCTAAACGATAAGCCCTAAACCTAAATCTCTCAATCCTAAACCCTAAACCCTAAATCAAAACTTTAAACCCTAAACCCTAAACCCTAAACTTTAAAATGTAAACCCTAAAGCCATAATCCTAAACTCAAAACCCTAAATCATAAACCCTATACGATAAACCCAAAACCCAAAACCTACAACTCAACCCCTAAAGCCTAAATCCTAAACTCTAAACCCTAAACCCTAAACACAAAACAATAAATCAGAAACCCTAAACCATAAACCATAAACTTTAAACCCTAAACCCTAAACCTACAACTCGAAACCCTAAACACTAAACACAAAACCAAAAACATTAAACCTTAAAGCCTAACACCTAAACCCTAAACCCTTAACTATAAACCCTAAATACTAAACCCTAAACCATAAACCCAACACCTAAACCCTAAACCCTAAACCCTAAATCCTATATCCTCAATCCTAAACTCTAAATGTTAAATCCTACACGCTAAATGTTAAACCCTAAACCCTACAGCCTAAACCCTAAACACTAAACCATAAACCCAAAACCCTAAACGATAAGCCCTAAACCTAAATCTCTAAACCATAAACCCTAAACCCTAAACTAAAACTCTAAACCCTAAACCCTAAATCCTAAACTCTAAACCCTAAACCCTAAACACAAAACAATAAACCCTAAACCCTAAACCATAAACCATAAACTCTAAACCCTAAACCCTAAACCTACAACTCGAAGCCCTAAACACTAAACACAAAACCAAAAACATTAAACCTTAAAGCCTAACACCTAAACCCTAAACCCTTAACCATAAACCCTAAATCTTAAACCCTAAACCATAAACCCTACACCTAAACCCTAAATCCTAAACCCTAAATCCTATATCCTCAATCCTAAACTCTAAATGTTAAATCCTACACGCTAAACGTTAAACCCTAAATCATACAGCCTAAACCCTAAACACTAAACCATAAACCCAAAACCCTAAACGATAAGCCCTAAACCCAAATCTCTAAACCCTAAACCCTAAACCCTAAAATAAAACTCTAAACCCTAAACCCTAAATCCTAAACTCTAAACCCTAAACCCTAAACACAAAACAATAAACCCTAAACCCTAAACCATAAACCATAAACTCTAAACCCTAAACCCTAAACCTACAACTCGAAGCCCTAAACACTAAACACAAAACCAAAAACATTAAACCTTAAAGCCTAACACCTAAACCCTAAACCCTTAACCATAAACCCTAAATCCTAAACCCTAAACCATAAACCCAACACCTAAACCCTAAACCCTAAACCCTAAATCCTATATCCTCAATCCTAAACTCTAAATGTTAAATCCTACACGCTAAATGTTAAACCCTAAACCCTACAGCCTAAACCCTAAACACTAAACCATAAACACAAAACCCTAAACGATAAGCCCTAAACCCAAATCTCTAAACCCTAAACCCTAAACCCTAAAACAAAACTCTAAACCCTAAACCCTAAATCCTAAACTCTATACCCTAAACCATAAGCCCTTAACCATAAACCTTAAACCTACAACTCCAAACCCTAAACCCTAAACCCTAAACTTCAAACCCTAAACCCTAAAGCCATAATCCTAAACTCAAAACCCTAAACCCTAAACACTAAGCCCTAAATCCTTAACTCTAAACCCTAAACCTCAAACCCTAATCGCGAAATCCTAAACTCTAAACCCTAAACACAAAATACTAAATCCTCAACCCTAAACCCTAAACCAAAAACCCAAAACCCAAAATGATAAACCCTAAATCCAAAACTCTAATCCCTAAACCCTAAACCCATCCTAAATCCTAAATCCTAAACTATATTCCAAATCCTAAACCCTAAATCAATACTCTAAACCCCATATCCTAAACTCTAAACCCTAAAGAGAAAATACTAAACCCTAAACCCAAAATCCTAAACCCTAAACCCTAAACCCAAAACCCTAAATGAAAACCCTAAACCTAAATATCTAAACCCTAAACCGTAAACCCAAAATCAAAACTCTAAACCCTAAACCTTGAACTCTAAACCCTAAATCCTAAACTCTATACCCTAAACACTAGATACTAAACCCTCAACCCAAAATCCTAAACCATAAACCCTAAACTCCAAAACCCTTACACCCAAAACCTAAATGCTAAACCCTAAACAACAAACCCTTAACCAAAAACCTTAAACCTACAACTCCAAATCCTAAACCCGAAACTCTAAACATTAAACCCTAAACTCTAAATGCTAAACCGTAAAACCTAAACAACAAATTATAGACCCTAAACCCTAAATCATAAACCCTAAACCCTAAACCCTACACCCTAAACCCTAAACCCTAAATCCTAAACCCTAAAAACTAAATGCAAAATCCTAAACCCTAAAACTTAATACTTAAATCCTAAATCCTAAACCCTAAACCTTTAACCTACAACTCCAAACCCTAAATCAGAACTTTAAACCCTAAACCGCAAATCCTAAACCCAAAACCTAAATGCTAAACCCTAAACCACAAACCCTTAACGATAAACCTTAATGCTACAACTCTAAACCCTAAACCCAAAACCCTAAGCACTAAACCCTAAACTCTAAATGCTAAACCCTAAAACTTAAACCTTAAATTGTCCACCCCAATCCCTAAAACATAAACATTAAACTCTAGACCCTAAACCCTAAACCCTAAATCCTAAACACTAAACCAAAATCCTAAACCCTAAACCTTAAACCCAAAACCCTAAATCCTAAACCCTAATCCTAAACACTAAATGCTTAACACTAAACCCTAAATCTCAAACCCTATTCCCCAAATCCTAAACACTAAAACCTAAACCCAAAACCCTAAGCACTAAACCCTAAACTCTAAATGCTAAACCCTAAAACTTAAACCTTAAACTGTCAATTCCAAACCCTAAAACATAAATATTAAACTCTAGACCCTAAACCCTAAACCCAAAATCCTAAACACTAAACCAAAATCCTAAACCCTAAACCCTAAACCCAAAACCCTAAATCCTAAACCCTAATCCTAAACACTAAATGCTTAACTCTAAACCCTAAATCTCAAACCCAAATCCCCAAATACTAAACTCTAAACCCTAAACACAACATACTCAACCCTAAATCCTAAACCCTAAACCATAAACCCAAAACGCTAAACGATAAACCCTAAACCCAAAATTCTAATCCCTAAACCCTAAACCCCCCCAAATCCTAAACCCTAAACTATATTCCTAATCCTAAACCCTAAATCAATACTCTAAACCCTAAACCTTAAACCCTAAACCCCAAATGCTAAACTCTAAACCCTAAACCCAAAACCCTAAACGGTAAACCCTAAACCCAAATCTCTAAACAGTAAACCCTAAATCGTAAATAAAAACTCTAAAGCCTAAACCTTAAACTCTAAACCCTAAATCCTAAATTCTATACCCTAAATGCTAAATACTAAACCCTAAACTTCAAACCCTAAACCCTAAACACTAAATGTTTAACTCTAAACCCTAAACCTTAAAACCTAAACCCTAAATCCTAAACTCTATACCCTAAATGCTAAATACTAAACCCTAAACTTCAAACCCTAAACCCTGAAGCCATAATCCTAAACTCAAAACCCTAAATCGTAAAACCTATACCCTAAGCCCAAAACCAAAAACCTACAACTAGAAACCCTAAACTCTAAACACTTAACCCTACACACTAAACCATAAATCCAAAACCCTAAACGATAAGCCTTAAACCTAAATCTCTCAATCCTAAACCCTAAACCCTAAATCAAAACTTTAAACCCTAAACCCTAAACCCTAAACTTTAAAACGTAAACCCTAAAGCCAAAATCTTAAACTCAAAACCCTAAATCATAAACCCTATACGTTAAACCCTAAACCCAAAACCTACAACTCGAACCCCTAAAGCCTAAATCCTAAACCGTAAACCCTAAACCCTAAACACAAAACAATAAACCGTAAACCCTAAACCATAAACCATAAACTTTAAACCCTAAACCCTAAACCTACAACTCGAAACCCTAAACACTAAACACAAAACCAAAAACATTAAACCTTAAAGCCTAACACCTAAACCCTAAACCCTTAACTATAAACCCTAAATACTAAACCCTAAACCATAAACCCAACACCTAAACCCTAAACCCTAAACCCTAAATCCTATATCCTCAATCCTAAACTCTAAATGTTAAATCCTACACGCTAAATGTTAAACCCTAAACCCTACAGCCTAAACCCTAAACACTAAACCATAAACCCAAAACCCTAAACGATAAGCCCTAAACCCAAATCTCTTAACCCTAAACCCTAAACCCTAAACTAAAACTCTAAACCCTAAACCCTAAATCCTAAACTCTAAACCCTAAACCCTAAACACAAAACAATAAACCCTAAACCCTAAACCATAAACCATAAACTCTAAACCATAAACCCTAAACCTACAACTCGAAGCCCTAAACACTAAACACAAAACCAAAAACATTAAACCTTAAAGCCTAACACCTAAACCCTAAACCCTTAACCATAAACCCTAAATCTTAAACCCTAAACCATAAACCCTACACCTAAACCCTAAATCCTAAACCCTAAATCCTATATCCTCAATCCTAAACTCTAAATGTTAAATCCTACACGCTAAATGTTAAACCCTAAACCATACAGCCTAAACCCTAAACACTAAACCATAAACACAAAACCCTAAACGATAAGCCCTAAACCCAAATCTCTAAACCCTAAACCCTAAACCCTAAAATAAAACTCTAAACCCTAAACCCTAAATCCTAAACTCTAAACCCTAAACCCTAAACACAAAATAATAAACCCTAAACCCTAAACCATAAACCATAAACTCTAAACCCTAAACCCTAAACCTACAACTCGAAACCCTAAACACTAAACACAAAACCAAAAATATTAAACCTTAACCCTAAACCCATAACCATAAACCCTAAATCCTAAACCCTAAACCATAAACCCAACACCTAAACCCTAAACCCAAAACCCTAAATCCTATATCCTCAATCCTAAACTCTAAATGTTAAACCCTAAACCCTACAGCCTAAACCCTAAACACTAAACCATAAATCCAAAACCCTAAACGATAAGCCCTAAACCCAAATCTCTAAACCCTAAACCCTAAACCCTAAAACAAAACTCTAAACCCTAAACCCTAAATCCTAAACTCTATACCCTAAACCATAAGCCCTTAACCATAAACCTTAAACCTACAACTCCAAACCCTAAACCCTAAACCCTAAACTTCAAACCCTAAACCCTAAAGCCATAATCCTAAACTCAAAACCCTAAACCCTAAACACTAAGCCCTAAATCCTTAACTCTAAACCCTAAACCTCAAACCCTAATCGCGAAATCCTAAACTCTAAACCCTAAACACAAAATACTAAATCCTCAACCCTAAACCCTAAACCAAAAACCCAAAACCCAAAATGATAAACCCTAAATCCAAAACTCTAATCCCTAAACCCTAAACCCATCCTAAATCCTAAATCCTAAACTATATTCCTAATCCTAAACCCTAAATCAATACTCTAAACCCCATATCCTAAACTCTAAACCCTAAAGACAAAATACTAAACCCTAAACCCAAAATCCTAAACCCTAAACCTAAAACCCAAAACCCTAAATGAAAACCCTAAACCTAAATATCTAAACCCTAAACCGTAAACCCAAAATCAAAACTCTAAACCCAAACCCTAAACCTTGAACTCTAAACCCTAAATCCTAAACTCTATACCCTAAACACTAGATACTAAACCCTCAACCCAAAATCCTAAACCATAAACCCTAAACTCCAAAACCCTAACACCCAAAACCTAAATGCTAAACCCTAAACAACAAACCCTTAACCAAAAACCTTAAACCTACAACTCCAAATCCTAAACCCGAAACTCTAAACATTAAACCCTAAACTCTAAATGCTAAACCGTAAAACCTAAACCACAAATTATAGACCCTAAACCCTAAATCATAAACCCTAAACCCTAAACCCTACACCCTAAACCCTAAACCCTAAATCCTAAACCCTAAAAACTAAATGCAAAATCCTAAACCCTAAAACTTAATACTTAAATCCTAAATCCTAAACCCTAAACCTTTAACCTACAACTCCAAACCCTAAATCAGAACTTTAAACCCTAAACCTCAAATCCTAAACCCAAAACCTAAATGCTAAACCCTAAACCACAAACCCTTAACGATAAACCTTAATGCTACAACTCTAAACCCTAAACCCAAAACCCTAAGCACTAAACCCTAAACTCTAAATGCTAAACCCTAAAACTTAAACCTTAAATTGTCCACCCCTATCCCTAAAACATAAACATTAAACTCTAGACCTTAAACCCTAAACCCTAAATTCTAAACACTAAACCAAAATCCTAAACCCTAAACCTTAAACCCAAAACCCTAAATCCTAAACCCTAATCCTAAACACTAAATGCTTAACACTAAACCCTAAATCTCAAACCCTATTCCCCAAATCCTAAACTCTAAAACCTAAACCCAAAACCCTAAGCACTAAACCCTAAACTCTAAATGCTAAACCCTAAAACTTAAACCTTAAACTGTCGACCCCAAACCCTAAAACATAAATATTAAACTCTAGACCCTAAACCCTAAACCCAAAATCCTAAACACTAAACCAAAATCCTAAACCCTAAACCCTAAACCCAAAACCCTAAATCCTAAACCCTAATCCTAAACACTAAATGCTTAACTCTAAACCCTAAATCTCAAACCCAAATCCCCAAATACTAAACTCTAAACCCTAAACACAACATACTCAACCCTAAATCCTAAACCCTAAACCATAAACCCAAAACGCTAAACGATAAACCCTAAACCCAAAATTCTAATCCCTAAACCCTAAACCCCCCCAAATCCTAAACCCTAAACTATATTCCTAATCCTAAACCCTAAATCAATACTCTAAACCCTAAACCTTAAACCCTAAACCCCAAATGCTAAACTCTAAACCCTAAACCCAAAACCCTAAACGGTAAACCCTAAACCCAAATCTCTAAACAGTAAACCCTAAATCGTAAATAAAAACTCTAAAGCCTAAACCTTAAACTCTAAACCCTAAATCCTAAATTCTATACCCTAAATGCTAAATACTAAACCCTAAACTTCAAACCCTAAACCCTAAACACTAAATGTTTAACTCTAAACCCTAAACCTTAAAACCTAAACCCTAAATCCTAAACTCTATACCCTAAATGCTAAATACTAAACCCTAAACTTCAAACCCTAAACCCTGAAGCCATAATCCTAAACTCAAAACCCTAAATCGTAAAACCTATACCCTAAGCCCAAAACCAAAAACCTACAACTAGAAACCCTAAACTCTAAACATTTAACCCTACACACTAAACCATAAATCCAAAACCCTAAACGATAAGCCCTAAACCTAAATCTCTCAATCCTAAACCCTAAACCCTAAATCAAAACTTTAAACCCTAAACCCTAAACCCTAAACTTTAAAACGTAAACCCTAAAGCCATAATCCTAAACTCAAAACCCTAAATCATAAACCCTATACGTTAAACCCTAAACCCAAAACCTACAACTCGAACCCCTAAAGCCTAAATCCTAAACTCTAAACCCTTAACCCTAAACACAAAACAATAAACCGTAAACCCTAAACCATAAACCATAAACTTTAAACCCTAAACCATAAACCATAAACTTTAAACCCTAAACCCTAAACCTACAACTCGAAACCCTAAACACTAAACACAAAACCAAAAACATTAAACCTTAAAGCCTAACACCTAAACCCTAAACCCTTAACTATAAACCCTAAATCCTAAACCCTAAACCATAAACCCAACACCTAAACCCTAAACCCTAAACCCTAAATCCTATATCCTCAATCCTAAACTCTAAATGTTAAATCCTACACGCTAAATGTTAAACCCTAAACCCTAAATCCTAAACTCTAAACCCTAAACCCTAAACCTAAACCCAAAACGATAAACCCTAAACCCAAATCTCTAAACCTTAAACCCTAAACCCTAAATTGTAAATCTAAACTCTAAACCCTAAACCCTAAATCCTAAACTCTATACCCTAAACCATAAGCCCTTAACCATAAACCTTAAACCTACAACTCCAAACCCTAAACCCTAAACCCTAAAGCCATAATCCTAAACTCAAAACCCTAAACCCTAAACACTAAGCCATAAACCCTAAACACTAAACCAAAATCCTAAACACTAAACCCTAAACCCTAATCCTAAACCCTAAATCCTTAACTCTAAACCCTAAACCTCAAACCCTAATCCCAAAATCCTAAACTCTAAAACCTTAACACAAAATACTAAATCCTCAACCCTAAACCCTAAACCAAAAACCCAACACCCTAAATGATAAATCCTAAATCCAAAACTCTAATCCCGAAACCCTAAATCCACCCTAAATCCTAAACCCTAAACTATATTCCTAATCCTAAACCCTAAATCAATACACTAAACCCTAAACCTTAAACCCTAAACCCCATATCCTAAACTCTAAACTCTATAGACAAAATAATAAACCCTAAACCCAAAATCCCAAACCCTAAACCCTAAACGATAAACCCTTAACCCAAATATCTAAACCCTAAACCCTAAACCCAAATATCTAAACCCTAAACCCTAAACCCAAAATCAAAACTCTAAACCCTAAACCCTAAATCCTAAACTCTATTCCCTAAACACTAAATCCTAAACCCTAAACCCTAAATCCTAAACCCTAAAAACTAAATGCAAAACCCTAAACCCTAAAACTTAATACTTAAATCCTAAATCCTAAACCCTAAACCTTTAACCTACAACTCCAAACCCTAAATCAAAACTTTAAACCCTAGACCGCAAATCCTAAACGCTAAACCCTAAACCCAAAATCCTAAACCATAAGCCCTAAACTCTAAACCCTAACACCCAAAACCTAAATGCTAAACCCTAAACCATAAACCCTTAACCATAAACCTTAATGCTACAACTCTAAACCCTAAACCCAAAACCCTAAGCATTAAACCCTAAACTCTAAATGCTAAACCCTAAAACTTAAACCTTAAACTGTCGACCCCAAACCCTAAAACATAAACATTAAACTCTAGACCCTAAACCCTAAACCCTAAATCCTAAACACTAAACCAAAATCCTAAACCCTAAACCCTAAACCCAAAACCCTAAACCCTAAACCCTAATCCTAAACACTAAATGCTTAACTCTAAACCCTATATCTCAAACCCTAATCCCCAAATCCTAAACTCTAAACCCTAAACACAAAATACTTAGCCTTCAACCCTAAACCCTAAACCATAAACCCAAAATGCTAAACGATAAACCGTAAACCCAAAACTCTAATCCCTAAACCCTAAACCCAGACTAAACCCTAAACCCTAAACTATATTCCTAATCCTAAACCCTAAATCAATACTCTAAACCCTAAACCTTAAACCCTAAACCCCAAATCCTAAACTCTAAACCCTAAACACAAAATACTAAACCCTAAACCCAAAACACTAAACGGAAAACCCTAAACCCAAATCTCTAAATAGTAAACCCTAAATCGTTAATAAAAACTCTAAACCCTAAACCTTAAACTCTAAACCCTAAATCCTAAACTCTATACCCTAAATGCTAAATACTAAAACCTAAACTTCAAACCCTAAGCCCTAAACACTAAATGTTTAAATCTAAACCCTAAACCTTAAAAGCTAAACCCTAAATCCTAAACTCTATACCCTAAATGCTAAATACTAAACCCTAAACTTCAAACCCTAAACCCTGAAGCCATAATCCTAAACTTATAACCCTAAATCGTAAACCCTATACCCTAAGCCCAAAACCAAAAACGTATAACTAGAAACCCTAAACACTAAACCCTAAACTCTATACCCTAAACCCTACACACTAAACCATAAATCCAAAACCCTAAACGATAAGCCCTAAAGCTAAATCTCTCAATCCTAAACCCTAAACCCTAAATCAAAACTTTAAACCCTAAACCCTAAACCCTAAACTTTAAAACGTAAACCCTAAAGCCATAATCCTAAACTCAAAACCCTAAATCATAAACCCTATACCTTAAACCCTAAACCCAAAATCCCAAACCCAAAACCCTAAATGATAAACCCTAAATCCAAAACTCTAATCCCTAAACCCTAAACCCATCCTAAATCCTAAACCCTAAACTATATTCCTAATCCTAAACCCTAAATCAATACTCTAAACCCCATATCCTAAACTCTTAACCCTAAAGACAAAATACTAAACGCTAAACCCAAAATCCTAAACCCAAAACCCTAAACCCAAAACCCTAAATGAAAACCCTAAACCTAAATATCTAAACCCTAAACCGTAAACCCAAAATCAAAACTCTAAACCCTAAACCTTGAACTCTAAACCCTAAATCCTAAACTCTATACCCTAAACACTAGATACTAAACCCTCAACCCAAAATCCTAAACCATAAACCCTAAACTCCAAAACCCTAACACCCAAAACCTAAATGCTAAACCCTAAACAACAAACCCTTAACCAAAAACCTTAAACCTACAACTCCAAATCCTAAACCCGAAACTCTAAACATTAAACCCTAAACTCTAAATGCTAAACCGTAAAACCTAAACCACAAATTATAGACCCTAAACCCTAAATCATAAACCCTAAACCCTAAACCCTACACCCTAAACCCTAAACCCTAAATCCTAAACCCTAAAAACTAAATGCAAAATCCTAAACCCTAAAACTTAATACTTAAATCCTAAATCCTAAACCCTAAACCTTTAACCTACAACTCCAAACCCTAAATCAGAACTTTAAACCCTAAACCGCAAATCCTAAACCCAAAACCTAAATGCTAAACCCTAAACCACAAACCCTTAACGATAAACCTTAATGCTATAACTCTAAACCCTAAACCCAAAACCCTAAGCACTAAACCCTAAACTCTAAATGCTAAACCCTAAAACTTAAACCTTAAATTGTCCACCCCAATCCCTAAAACATAAACATTAAACTCTAGACCCTAAACCCTAAACCCTAAATCCTAAACACTAAACCAAAATCCTAAACCCTAAACCTTAAACCCAAAACCCTAAATCCTAAACCCTAATCCTAAACACTAAATGCTTAACACTAAACCCTAAATCTCAAACCCTATTCCCCAAATCCTAAACTCTAAAACCTAAACCCAAAACCCTAAGCACTAAACCCTAAACTCTAAATGCTAAACCCTAAAACTTAAACCTTAAACTGTCGACCCCAAACCCTAAAACATAAACATTAAACTCTAGACCCTAAACCCTAAACCCAAAATCCTAAACACTAAACCAAAATCCTAAACCCTAAACCCTAAACCCAAAACCCTAAATCCTAAACCCTAATCCTAAACACTAAATGCTTAACTCTAAACCCTAAATCTCAAACCCAAATCCCCAAATCCTAAACTCTAAACCCTAAACACAACATACTCAACCCTAAATCCTAAACCCTAAACCATAAACCCAAAACGCTAAACGATAAACCCTAAACCCAAAATTCTAATCCCTAAACCCTAAACCCCCCCAAATCCTAAACCCTAAACTATATTCCTAATCCTAAACCCTAAATCAATACTCTAAACCTTAAACCTTAAACCTAAACCCCAAATGCTAAACTCTAAACCCTAAGCACAAAATACTAAACCCTAAACCCAAAACCCTAAACGGTAAACCCTAAACCCAAATCTCTAAACAGTAAACCCTAAATCGTAAATAAAAACTCCAAAGCCTAAACCTTAAACTCTAAACCCTAAATCCTAAATTCTATACCCTAAATGCTAAATACTAAACCCTAAACTTCAAACCCTAAACCCTAAACACTAAATGTTTAACTCTAAACCCTAAACCTTAAAACCTAAACCCTAAATCCTAAACTCTATACCCTAAATGCTAAATACTAAACCCTAAACTTCAATCCCTAAACCCTGAAGCCATAATCCTAAACTCAAAACCCTAAATCGTAAACCCTATACCCTAAGCCCAAAACCAAAAACCTACAACTAGAAACCCTAAACTCTAAACACTTAACCCTACACACTAAACCATAAATCCAAAACCCTAAACGATAAGCCCTAAACCTAAATCTCTCAATCCTAAACCCTAAACCCTAAATCAAAACTTTAAACCCTAAACCCTAAACCCTAAACTTTAAAACGTGAACCCTAAAGCCATAATCCTAAACTCGAAACCCTAAATCATAAACCCTATACGTTAAACCCTAAACCCAAAACCTACAACTCGAACCCCTAAAGCCTAAATCCTAAACTCTAAACCCTAAACCCTAAACACAAAACAATAAACCGTAAACCCTAAACCATAAACCATAAACTTTAAACCCTAAACACTAAACACAAAACCAAAAACATTAAACCTTAAAGCCTAACACCTAAACCCTAAACCCTTAACTATAAACCCTAAATCCTAAACCCTAAACCATAAACCCAACACCTAAACCCTAAACCCTAAACCCTAAATCCTATATCCTCAATCCTAAACTCTAAATGTTAAATCCTACACGCTAAATGTTAAACCCTAAACCCTACAGCCTAAACCCTAAACACTAAACCATAAACCCAAAACCCTAAACGATAAGCCCTAAACCCAAATCTCTAAACCCTAAACCCTAAACCCTAAAATAAAACTCTAAACCCTAAACCCTAAATCCTAAACTCTATACCCTAAACCATAAGCCCTTAACCATAAACCTTAAACCTACAACTCCAAACCCTAAACCCTAAACCCTAAAGCCATAATCCTAATCTCAAAACCCTAAACCCTAAACACTAAGCCATAAACCCTAAACACTAAACCAAAATCCTAAACACTAAACCCTAAACCCTAATCCTAAACCCTAAATCCTTAACTCTAAACCCTAAACCTCAAACCCTAATCCCAAAATCCTAAACTCTAAAACCTTAACACAAAATACTAAATCCTCAACCCTAAACCCTAAACCAAAAACCCAAAACCCTAAATGATAAATCCTAAATCCAAAACTCTAATCCCGAAACCCTAAACCCACCCTAAATCCTAAACCCTAAACTATATTCCTAATCCTAAACCCTAAATCAATACACTAAACCCTAAACCTTAAACCCTAAACCCCATATCCTAAACTCTAAACTCTATAGACAAAATAATAAACCCTAAACCCAAAATCCCAAACCCTAAACCCTAAACGATAAACCCTTAACCCAAATATCTAAACCCTAAACCCTAAACCCAAAATCAAAACTCTAAACCCTAAACCCTAAATCCTAAACTCTATTCCCTAAACACTAAATACTAAACCCTAAACCCAAAATTCTAAACCATAAACCCTAAACTCCAAAACCCTAACACCCAAAACCTAAATGCTAAACCCTAAACAACAAACCCTTAACCATAAACCTTAAACCTACAACTCCAAATCCTAAACCCGAAACTCTAAACATTAAACCCTAAACTCTAAATGCTAAACCCTAAAACCTAAACCTTAAACTGTAGACCCTAAACCCTAAATCTTAAACCCTAAATCCTAAACCCTAAAAACTAAATGCAAAACCCTAAACCCTAAAACTTAATACTTAAATCCTAAATCCTAAACCCTAAACCTTTAACCTACAACTCCAAACCCTAAATCAAAACTTTAAACCCTAGACCGCAAATCCTAAACGCTAAACCCTAAACCCAAAATCCTAAACCAAAAGCCCTAAACTCTAAACCCTAACACCCAAAACCTAAATGCTAAACCCTAAACCATAAACCCTTAACCATAAACCTTAATGCTACAACTCTAAACCCTAAACCCAAAACCCTAAGCATTAAACCCTAAACTCTAAATGCTAAACCCTAAAACTTAAACCTTAAACTGTCGACCCCAAACCCTAAAACATAAACATTAAACTCTAGACCCTAAACCCTAAACCCTAAATCCTAAACACTAAACCAAAATCCTAAACCCTAAACCCTAAACCCAAAACCCTAAACCCTAAACCCTAATCCTAAACACAAAATGCTTAACTCTAAACCCTAAAAACAACATACTTAACCTTCAACCCTAAACCCTAAACCATAAACCCAAAATGCTAAACGATAAACCGTAAACCCAAAACTCTAATCCCTAAACCCTAAACCCAGACTAAACCCTAAACCCTAAACTTATTCCTAATCCTAAACCCTAAATCAATACTCTAAACCCTAAACCTTAAACCCTAAACCCCAAATCCTAAACTCTAAACCCTAAACACAAAATACTAAACCCTAAACCCAAAACCCTAAATGGTAAACCCTAAACCCAAATCTCTAAACAGTAAACCCTAAATCGTTAATAAAAACTCTAAACCCTAAACCTTAAACTCTAAACCCTAAACCTTAAACTCTAAACCCTAAATCCTAAACTCTATACCCTAAATGCTAAATACTAAAACCTAAACTTCAAACCCTAAGCCCTAAACACTAAATGTTTAAATCTAAACCTTAAAAGCTAAACCCTAAATCCTAAACTCTATACCCTAAATGCTAAATACTAAACCCTAAACTTCAAACCCTAAACCCTGAAGCCATAATCCTAAACTTAAAACCCTAAATCGTAAACCCTATACCCTAAGCCCAAAACCAAAAACCTACAACTAGAAACCCTAAACACTAAACCCTAAACTCTAAACCCTAAACCCTACACACTAAACCATAAATCCAAAACCCTAAACGATAAGCCCTAAACCTAAATCTCTCAATCCTAAACCCTAAACCCTAAATCAAAACTTTAAACCCTAAACCCTAAACCCTAAACTTTAAAACGTAAACCCTAAAGCCATAATCCTAAACTCAAAACCCTAAATCATAAACCCTATACGTTAAACCCTAAACCCAAAATCCCAAACCCTAAACACTAAACTCAAAACCCTAAACCCAAATATCTAAACCCTAAACCCTAAACCCAAAATCAAAACTCTAAACCCTAAACCTTAAACCCTAAACCCTAAATCCTAAACTCTATTCCCTAAACACTAAATACTAAACCCTAAACCCAAAATTCTAAACCATAAACCCTAAACTCCAAAACCCTAACACCCAAAACCTAAATGCTAAACCCTAAACAACAAACCCTTAACCATAAACCTTAAACCTACAACTCCAAATCCTAAACCCGAAACTCTAAACATTAAACCCTAAACTCTAAATGCTAAACCCTAAAACCTAAACCTTAAACTGTAGACCCTAAACCCTAAATCTTAAACCCTAAATCCTAAACCCTAAAACCTAAATGCAAAACCCTAAACCCTAAAACTTAATACTTAAACCCTAAATCCTAAACCTTAAACCTTTAACCTACAACACCAAACCCTAAATCAAAGCTTTAAACCCTAAATCGCAAATCCTAAATGCTAAACCCTAAACCCAAAATCCTAAACCATAAGCCCTAAACTCTAAACCCTAAAACCCAAAACCTAAATGCTAAACGCTAAACCAGAATCCCTTAACCATAAACCTTAATGCTACAACTCTAAACCCTAAACCCAAAACCCTGAGTATTAAACCCTAAACTCTAAATGCTAAAACCTAAAACTTAAACCTTAAATTGTCGACCCTAAACCCTAAAACATAAACATTAAACTCTAGACCCTAAACCCTAAACCCTAAATCCTAAACACTAAACCAAAATCCTAAACCCTAAACCCTAAATCCAAAACCCTAAACCCTAATCCTAAACACTAAATGCTTAACTCTAAACCCTATATCTCAAACCCTAATCCCCAAATCCTAAACTCTAAACCCTAAACAGCAAATACTTAGCCTTCAACCCTAAACCCTAAATGTTAAACCCTAAAAAATGCTAAACGATAAACCCTAAACCCAAAACTCTAATCCCTAAACACTAAACCATAAAACCCTAAACCCTAAACTATATTCCTAATCCTAAACCCAAATCTCTAAACCCTAAACCCTAAACCTTAAACCCTAAACCCCAAATCCTAAACTCTAAACCCTAAACCCTAAAGACAAAACACTAAACCCAAAACCCAAAACACTAAACTAAAAACTCTAAACCCTAAACCCTAAACAAGAAACCCTAAATCAATAAACTCTAAACGCTAAACCTTAAACTCTAAACCCTAAACCTTAAACTCTAAACCCTAAATCCTAAACTCTATACCCTAAATGCTAAATACTAAAACCTAAACTTCAAACCCTAAGCCCTAAACACTAAATATTTAAATCTAAACCCTAAACCTTAAACTCTAAACCCTAAACCTTAAACTCTAAACCCTAAATCCTAAACTCTATACCCTAAATGCTAAATACTAAAACCTAAACTTCAAACCCTAAGCCCTAAACACTAAATGCTTCACACTAAACCCTAAATCTCAAACCCTATTCCCCAAATCCTAAACACTAAAACCTAAACCCAAAACCCTAAGCACTAAACCCTAAACTCTAAATGCTAAACCCTAAAACTTAAACCTTCAACCTACAACTCCAAACCCTAAAACATAAACATTAAACTCTAGACCCTAAACCCTAAACCCAAAATCCTAAACACTAAACCAAAATCCTAAACCCTAAACCCTAAACCCAAAACCCTAAATCCTAAACCCTAATCCTAAACACTAAATGCTTAACTCTAAACCCTAAATCTCAAACCCAAATCCCCAAATCCTAAACTCTAAACCCTAAACACAACATACTCAACCCTAAATCCTAAACCCTATACCATAAACCCAAAACGCTAAACGATAAACCCTAAACCCAAAATTCTAAACCCTAAAGACAAAATACTAAACCCTAAACCCAAAATCCTAAACCCTAAACCCTAAACCCAAAACCCTAAATGAAAACCCTAAACCTAAATATCTAAACCCTAAACCGTAAACCCAAAATCAAAACTCTAAACCCTAAACCTTGAACTCTAAACCCTAAATCCTAAACTCTATACCCTAAACACTAGATACTAAACCCTCAACCCAAAATCCTAAACCATAAACCCTAAACTCCAAAACCCTAACACCCAAAACCTAAATGCTAAACCCTAAACAACAAACCCTTAACCAAAAACCTTAAACCTACAACTCCAAATCCTAAACCCGAAACTCTAAACATTAAACCCTAAACTCTAAATGCTAAACCGTAAAACCTAAACCACAAATTATAGACCCTAAACCCTAAACCCTAAACCCTAAACCCTAAACCCTAAACCCTACACCCTAAACCCTAAACCCTAAATCCTAAACCCTAAAAACTAAATGCAAAATCCTAAACCCTAAAACTTAATACTTAAATCCTAAATCCTAAACCCTAAACCTTTAACCTACAACTCCAAACCCTAAATCAGAACTTTAAACCCTAAACCGCAAATCCTAAACCCAAAACCTAAATGCTAAACCCTAAACCACAAACCCTTAACGATAAACCTTAATGCTACAACTCTAAACCCTAAACCCAAAACCCTAAGCACTAAACCCTAAACTCTAAATGCTAAACCCTAAAACTTAAACCTTAAATTGTCCACCCCAATCCCTAAAACATAAACATTAAACTCTAGACCCTAAACCCTAAACCCTAAATCCTAAACACTAAACCAAAATCCTAAACCCTAAACCTTAAACCCAAAACCCTAAATCCTAAACCCTAATCCTAAACACTAAATGCTTAACACTAAACCCTAAATCTCAAACCCTATTCCCCAAATCCTAAACTCTAAAACCTAAACCCAAAACCCTAAGCACTAAACCCTAAACTCTAAATGCTAAACCCTAAAACTTAAACCTTAAACTGTCGACCCCAAACCCTAAAACATAAATATTAAACTCTAGACCCTAAACCCTAAACCCAAAATCCTAAACACTAAACCAAAATCCTAAACCCTAAACCCTAAACCCAAAACCCTAAATCCTAAACCCTAATCCTAAACACTAAATGCTTAACTCTAAACCCTAAATCTCAAACCCAAATCCCCAAATACTAAACTCTAAACCCTAAACACAACATACTCAACCCTAAATCCTAAACCCTAAACCATAAACCCAAAACGCTAAACGATAAACCCTAAACCCAAAATTCTAATCCCTAAACCCTAAACCCCCCCAAATCCTAAACCCTAAACTATATTCCTAATCCTAAACCCTAAATCAATACTCTAAACCCTAAACCTTAAACCCTAAACCCCAAATGCTAAACTCTAAACCCTAAACACAAAATACTAAACCCTAAACCCAAAACCCTAAACGGTAAACCCTAAACCCAAATCTCTAAACAGTAAACCCTAAATCGTAAATAAAAACTCTAAAGCCTAAACCTTAAACTCTAAACCCTAAATCCTAAATTCTATACCCTAAATGCTAAATACTAAACCCTAAACTTCAAACCCTAAACCCTAAACACTAAATGTTTAACTCTAAACCCCAAACCTTAAAACCTAAACCCTAAATCCTAAACTCTATACCCTAAATGCTAAATACTAAACCCTAAACTTCAAACCCTAAACCCTGAAGCCATAATCCTAAACTCAAAACCCTAAATCGTAAAACCTATACCCTAAGCCCAAAACCAAAAACCTACAACTAGAAACCCTAAACTCTAAACACTTAACCCTACACACTAAACCATAAATCCAAAACCCTAAACGATAAGCCCTAAACCTCAATCTCAATCCTAAACCCTAAACCCTAAATCAAAACTTTAAACCCTAAACCCTAAACCCTAAACTTTAAAACGTAAACCCTAAAGCCATAATCCTAAACTCAAAACCCTAAATCATAAACCCTATACGTTAAACCCTAAACCCAAAACCTACAACTCGAACCCCTAAAGCCTAAATCCTAAACTCTAAACCCTAAACCCTAAACACAAAACAATAAACCGTAAACCCTAAACCATAAACCATAAACTTTAAACCCTAAACCCTAAACCTACAACTCGAAACCCTAAACACTAAACACAAAACCAAAAACATTAAACCTTAAAGCCTAACACCTAAACCCTAAACCCTTAACTATAAACCCTAAATCCTAAACCCTAAACCATAAACCCAACACCTAAACCCTAAACCCTAAACCCTAAATCCTATATCCTCAATCCTAAACTCTAAATGTTAAATCCTACACGCTAAATGTTAAACCCTAAACCCTACAGCCTAAACCCTAAACACTAAACCATAAACCCAAAACCCTAAACGATAAGCCCTAAACCCAAATCTCTAAACCCTAAACCCTAAACCCTAAAATAAAACTCTAAACCCTAAACCCTAAATCCTAAACTCTAAACCCTAAACCCTAAACACAAAACAATAAACCCTAAACCCTAAACCATAAACCATAAACTCTAAACCCTAAACCCTAAACCTACAACTCGAAGCCCTAAACACTAAACACAAAACCAAAAACATTAAACCTTAAAGCCTAACACCTAAACCCTAAACCCTTAACCATAAACCCTAAATCTTAAACCCTAAACCATAAACCCTACACCTAAACCCTAAATCCTAAACCCTAAATCCTATATCCTCAATCCTAAACTCTAAATGTTAAATCCTACACGCTAAATGTTAAACCCTAAACCATACAGCCTAAACCCTAAACACTAAACCATAAACACAAAACCCTAAACGATAAGCCCTAAACCCAAATCTCTAAACCCTAAACCCTAAACCCTAAAACAAAACTCTAAACCCTAAACCCTAAATCCTAAACTCTATACCCTAAACCATAAGCCCTTAACCATAAACCTTAAACCTACAACTCCAAACCCTAAACCCTAAACCCTAAACTTCAAACCCTAAACCCTAAAGCCATAATCCTAGACTCAAAACCCTAAACCCTAAACACTAAGCCCTAAATCCTTAACTCTAAACCCTAAACCTCAAACCCTAATCGCGAAATCCTAAACTCTAAACCCTAAACACAAAATACTAAATCCTCAACCCTAAACCCTAAACCAAAAACCCAAAACCCTAAATGATAAACCCTAAATCCAAAATTCTAATCCCTAAACCCTAAACCCATCCTAAATCCTAAATCCTAAACTATATTCCTAATCCTAAACCCTAAATCAATACTCTAAACCCCATATCCTAAACTCTAAACCCTAAAGACAAAATACTAAACCCTAAACCCAAAACCCTAAACCCGAAACCCTAAACCCAAAACCCTAAATGAAAACCCTAAACCTAAATATCTAAACCCTAAACCGTAAACCCAAAATCAAAACCCTAAACCCTAAACCTTGAACTCTAAACCCTAAATCCTAAACTCTATACCCTAAACACTAGATACTAAACCCTCAACCCAAAATCCTAAACCATAAACCCTAAACTCCAAAACCCTAACACCCAAAACCTAAATGCTAAACCCTAAACAACAAACCCTTAACCAAAAACCTTAAACCTACAACTCCAAATCCTAAACCCGAAACTCTAAACATTAAACCCTAAACTCTAAATGCTAAACCGTAAAACCTAAACCACAAATTATAGACCCTAAACCCTAAATCATAAACCCTAAACCCTAAACCCTACACCCTAAACCCTAAACCCTAAATCCTAAACCCTAAAAACTAAATGCAAAATCCTAAACCCTAAAACTTAATACTTAAATCCTAAATCCTAAACCCTAAACCTTTAACCTACAACTCCAAACCCTAAATCAGAACTTTAAACCCTAAACCGCAAATCCTAAACCCAAAACCTAAATGCTAAACCCTAAACCACAAACCCTTAACGATAAACCTTAATGCTACAACTCTAAACCCTAAACCCAAAACCCTAAGCACTAAACCCTAAACTCTAAATGCTAAACCCTAAAACTTAAACCTTAAATTGTCCACCCCAATCCCTAAAACATAAACATTAAACTCTAGACCCTAAACCCTAAACCCTAAATCCTAAACACTAAACCAAAATCCTAAACCCTAAACCTTAAACCCAAAACCCTAAATCCTAAACCCTAATCCTAAACACTAAATGCTTAACACTAAACCCTAAATCTCAAACCCTATTCCCCAAATCCTAAACTCTAAAACCTAAACCCAAAACCCTAAGCACTAAACCCTAAACTCTAAATGCTAAACCCTAAAACTTAAACCTTAAACTGTCGACCCCAAACCCTAAAACATAAACATTAAACTCTAGACCCTAAACCCTAAACCCAAAATCCTCAACACTAAACCAAAATCCTAAACCCTAAACCCTAAACCAGAAACCCTAAATCCTAAACCCTAATCCTAAACACTAAATGCTTAACTCTAAACCCTAAATCTCAAACCCAAATCCCCAAATCCTAAACTCTAAACCCTAAACACAACATACTCAACCCTAAATCCTAAACCCTAAACCATAAACCCAAAACGCTAAACGATAAACCCTAAACCCAAAATTCTAATCCCTAAACCCTAAACCCCCCCAAATCCTAAACCCTAAACTATATTCCTAATCCTAAACCCTAAATCAATACTCTAAACCCTAAACCTTAAACCCTAAACCCCAAATGCTAAACTCTAAACCCTAAACACAAAATACTAAACCCTAAACCCAAAACCCTAAACGGTAAACCCTAAACCCAAATCTCTAAACAGTAAACCCTAAATCGTAAATAAAAACTCTAAAGCCTAAACCTTAAACTCTAAACCCTAAATCCTAAATTCTATACCCTAAATGCTAAATACTAAACCCTAAACTTCAAACCCTAAACCCTAAACACTAAATGTTTAACTCTAAACCCCAAACCTTAAAACCTAAACCCTAAATCCTAAACTCTATACCCTAAATGCTAAATACTAAACCCTAAACTTCAAACCCTAAACCCTGAAGCCATAATCCTAAACTCAAAACCCTAAATCGTAAACCCTATACCCTAAGCCCAAAACCAAAAACCTACAACTAGAAACCCTAAACTCTAAACACTTAACCCTACACACTAAACCATAAATCCAAAACCCTAAACGATAAGCCCTAAACCTAAATCTCTCAATCCTAAACCCTAAACCCTAAATCAAAACTTTAAACCCTAAACCCTAAAACCTAAACTTTAAAACGTAAACCCTAAAGCCATAATCCTAAACTCAAAACCCTAAATCATAAACCCTATACGTTAAACCCTAAACCCAAAACCTACAACTCGAACCCCTAAAGCCTAAATCCTAAACTCTAAACCCTAAACCCTAAACACAAAACAATAAACAATAAACCCTAAACCATAAACTCTAAACCCTAAACCCTAAACCTACAACTCGAAACCCTAAACACTAAACACAAAACCAAAAACATTAAACCTTAAAGCCTAACACCTAAACCCTAAACCCTTAACTATAAACCCTAAATCCTAAACCCTAAACCATAAACCCAACACCTAAACCCTAAACCCTAAACCCTAAATCCTATATCCTCAATCCTAAACTCTAAATGTTAAATCCTACACGCTAAATGTTAAACCCTAAACCCTACAGCCTAAACCCTAAACACTAAACCATAAACCCAAAACCCTAAACGATAAGCCCTAAACCCAAATCTCTAAACCCTAAACCCTAAACCCTAAAATAAAACTCTAAACCCTAAACCCTAAATCCTAAACTCTAAACCCTAAACCCTAAACACAAAACAATAAACCCTAAACCCTAAACCATAAACCATAAACTCTAAACCCTAAACCCTAAACCTACAACTCGAAGCCCTAAACACTAAACACAAAACCAAAAACATTAAACCTTAAAGCCTAACACCTAAACCCTAAACCCTTAACCATAAACCCTAAATCTTAAACCCTAAACCATAAACCCTACACCTAAACCCTAAATCCTAAACCCTAAATCCTATATCCTCAATCCTAAACTCTAAATGTTAAATCCTACACGCTAAATGTTAAACCCTAAACCATACAGCCTAAACCCTAAACACTAAACCATAAACACAAAACCCTAAACGATAAGCCCTAAACCCAAATCTCTAAACCCTAAACCCTAAACCCTAAACCCTAAATCCTAAACTCTATACCCTAAACCATAAGCCCTTAACCATAAACCTTAAACCTACAACTCCAAACCCTAAACCCTAAACCCTAAACTTCAAACCCTAAACCCTAAAGCCATAATCCTAAACTCAAAACCCTAAACCCTAAACACTAAACCCTAAATCCTTAACTCTAAACCCTAAACCTCAAACCCAAATCGCGAAATCCTAAACTCTAAACCCTAAACACAAAATACTAAATCCTCAACCCTAAACCCTAAACCAAAAACCCAAAACCCTAAATGATAAACCCTAAATCCAAAACTCTAATCCCTAAACCCTAAACCCATCCTAAATCCTAAACCCTAAACTATATTCCTAATCCTAAACCCTAAATCAATACTCTAAACCCCATATCCTAAACTCTAAACCCTAAAGACAAAATACTAAACCCTAAACCCAAAATACTAAACCCTAAACCCTAAACCCAAAACCCTAAATGAAAACCCTAAACCTAAATATCTAAACCCTAAACCGTAAACCCAAAATCAAAACTCTAAACCCTAAACCTTGAACTCTAAACCCTAAATACTAAACTCTATACCCTAAACACTAGATACTAAACCCTCAACCCAAAATCCTAAACCATAAACCCTAAACTCCAAAACCCTAACACCCAAAACCTAAATGCTAAACCCTAAACAACAAACCCTTAACCAAAAACCTTAAACCTACAACTCCAAATCCTAAACCCGAAACTCTAAACATTAAACCCTAAACTCTAAATGCTAAACCGTAAAACCTAAACCACAAATTATAGACCCTAAACCCTAAATCATAAACCCTAAACCCTAAACCCTACACCCTAAACCCTAAACCCTAAATCCTAAACCCTAAAAACTAAATGCAAAATCCTAAACCCTAAAACTTAATACTTAAATCCTAAATCCTAAACCCTAAACCTTTAACCTACAACTCCAAACCCTAAATCAGAACTTTAAACCATAAGCTGCAAATCCTAAACCCAAAACCTAAATGCTAAACCCTAAACCACAAACCCTTAACGATAAACCTTAATGCTACAACTCTAAACCCTAAACCCAAAACCCTAAGCACTAAACCCTAAACTCTAAATGCTAAACCCTAAAACTTAAACCTTAAATTGTCCACCCCAATCCCTAAAACATAAACATTAAACTCTAGACCCTAAACCCTAAACCCTAAATCCTAAACACTAAACCAAAATCCTAAACCCTAAACCTTAAACCCAAAACCCTAAATCCTAAACCCTAATCCTAAACACTAAATGCTTAACACTAAACCCTAAATCTCAAACCCTATTCCCCAAATCCTAAACTCTAAAACCTAAACCCAAAACCCTAAGCACTAAACCCTAAACTCTAAATGCTAAACCCTAAAACTTAAACCTTAAATCGTTTAATTCCCAAACCCTAAAACATAAACATTAAACTCTAGACCCTAAACCCTAAACCCAAAATCCTAAACACTAAACCAAAATCCTAAACCCTAAACCCTAAATCCTAAACCCTAATCCTAAACACTAAATGCTTAACTCTAAACCCTAAATCTCAAACCCAAATCCCCAAATCCTAAACTCTAAACCCTAAACACAACATACTCAACCCTAAATCCTAAACCCTAAACCATAAACCCAAAATGCTAAACGATAAACCCTAAACCCAAAATTCTAATCCCTAAACCCTAAACCCCCCCAAATCCTAAACCCTAAACTATATTCCTAATCCTAAACCCTAAATCAATACTCTAAACCCTAAACCTTAAACCCTAAACCCCAAATGCTAAACTCTAAACCCTAAACCCAAAACCCTAAACGGTAAACCCAAAACCCTAAACGGTAAACCCTAAACCCAAATCTCTAAACAGTAAACCCTAAATCGTAAATAAAAACTCTAAAGCCTAAACCTTAAACTCTAAACCCTAAATCCTAAATTCTATACCCTAAATGCTAAATACTAAACCCTAAACCCTAAACACTAAATGTTTAACTCTAAACCCTAAACCTTAAAACCTAAACCCTAAATCCTAAACTCTATACCCTAAATGCTAAATACTAAACCCTAAACTTCAAACCCTAAACCCTGAAGCCATAATCCTAAACTCAAAACCCTAAATCGTAAACCCTATACCCTAAGCCCAAAACCAAAAACCTACAACTAGAAACCCTAAACTCTAAACACTTAACCCTACACACTAAACCATAAATCCAAAACCCTAAACGATAAGCCCTAAACCTAAATCTCTCAATCCTAAACCCTAAACCCTAAATCAAAACTTTAAACCCTAAACCCTAAACCCTAAACTTTAAAACGTAAACCCTAAAGCCATAATCCTAAACTCAAAACCCTAAATCATAAACCCTATACGTTAAACCCTAAACCCAAAACCTACAACTCGAACCCCTAAAGCCTAAATCCTAAACTCTAAACCCTAAACCCTAAACACAAAACAATAAACCGTAAACCCTAAACCATAAACCATAAACTTTAAACCCTAAACCCTAAACCTACAACTCGAAACCCTAAACACTAAACACAAAACCAAAAACATTAAACCTTAAAGCCTAACACCTAAACCCTAAACCCATAACCATAAACCCTAAATCCTAAACCCTAAACCCTAAACCCAACACCTAAACCCTAAACCCTAAATCCTATATCCTCAATCCTAAACTCTAAATGTTAAATCCTACACGCTAAATGTTAAACCCTAAACCCTACAGCCTAAACCCTAAACACTAAACCATAAACCCAAAACCCTAAACGATAAGCCCTAAACCCAAATCTCTAAACCCTAAACCCTAAACCCTAAAATAAAACTCTAAACCCTAAACCCTAAACACAAAACAATAAACCCTAAACCCTAAACCATAAACCATAAACTCTAAACCCTAAACCCTAAACCTACAACTCGAAGCCCTAAACACTAAACACAAAACCAAAAACATTAAACCTTAAAGCCTAACACCTAAACCCTAAACCCTTAACCATAAACCCTAAACCCTAAACCCTAAACCATAAACCCTACACCTAAACCCTAAATCCTAAACCCAAAATCCTATATCCTCAATCCTAAACTCTAAATGTTAAATCCTACACGCTAAATGTTAAACCCTAAACCATACAGCCTAAACCCTAAACACTAAACCATAAACACAAAACCCTAAACGATAAGCCCTAAACCCAAATCTCTAAACCCTAAACCCTAAACCCTAAAACAAAACTCTAAACCCTAAACCCTAAATCCTAAACTCTATACCCTAAACCATAAGCCCTTAACCATAAACCTTAAACTTACAACTCCAAACCCTAAACCCTAAACCCTAAACTTCAAACCCTAAACCCTAAAGCCATAATCCTAAACTCAAAACCCTAAACCCTAAACACTAAACCCTAAATCCTTAACTCTAAACCCTAAACACTAAACCTCAAACCCTAATCGCGAAATCCTAAACTCTAAACCCTAAACACAAAATACTAAATCCTCAACCCTAAACCCTAAACCAAAAACCCAAAACCCTAAATGATAAACCCTAAATCCAAAACTCTAATCCCTAAACCCTAAACCCATCCTAAATCCTAAACCCTAAACTATATTCCTAATCCTAAACCCTAAATCAATACTCTAAACCCCATATCCTAAACTCTAAACCCTAAAGACAAAATACTAAACCCTAAACCCAAAATACTCAACCCTAAACCCTAAACCCAAAACCCTAAATGAAAACCCTAAACCTAAATATCTAAACCCTAAACCGTAAACCCAAAATCAAAACTCTAAACCCTAAACCTTGAACTCTAAACCCTAAATACTAAACTCTATACCCTAAACACTAGATACTAAACCCTCAACCCAAAATCCTAAACCATAAACCCTAAACTCCAAAACCCTAACACCCAAAACCTAAATGCTAAACCCTAAACAACAAACCCTTAACCAAAAACCTTAAACCTACAACTCCAAATCCTAAACCCGAAACTCTAAACATTAAACCCTAAACTTTAAATGCTAAACCGTAAAACCTAAACCACAAATTATAGACCCTAAACCCTAAATCATAAACCCTAAACCCTAAACCCTACACCCTAAACCCTAAACCCTAAATCCTAAACCCTAAAAACTAAATGCAAAATCCTAAACCCTAAAACTTAATACTTAAATCCTAAATCCTAAACCCTAAACCTTTAACCTACAACTCCAAACCCTAAATCAGAACTTTAAACCATAAGCTGCAAATCCTAAACCCAAAACCTAAATGCTAAACCCTAAACCACGAACCCTTAACGATAAACCTTAATGCTACAACTCTAAACCCTAAACCCAAAACCCTAAGCACTAAACCCTAAACTCTAAATGCTAAACCCTAAAACTTAAACCTTAAATTGTCCACCCCAATCCCTAAAACATAAACATTAAACTCTAGACCCTAAACCCTAAACCCTAAATCCTAAACACTAAACCAAAATCCTAAACCCTAAACCTTAAACCCAAAACCCTAAATCCTAAACCCTAATCCTAAACACTAAATGCTTAACACTAAACCCTAAATCTCAAACCCTATTCCCCAAATCCTAAACTCTAAAACCTAAACCCAAAACCCTAAGCACTAAACCCTAAACTCTAAATGCTAAACCCTAAAACTTAAACCTTAAACTGTCGACCCCAAACCCTAAAACATAAACATTAAACTCTAGACCCTAAACCCTAAACCCAAAATCCTAAACACTAAACCAAAATCCTAAACCCTAAACCCTAAACCAGAAACCCTAAATCCTAAACCCTAATCCTAAACACTAAATGCTTAACTCTAAACCCTAAATCTCAAACCCAAATCCCCAAATCCTAAACTCTAAACCCTAAACACAACATACTCAACCCTAAATCCTAAACCCTAAACCATAAACCCAAAACGCTAAACGATAAACCCTAAACCCAAAATTCTAATCCCTAAACCCTAAACCCCCCCAAATCCTAAACCCTAAACTATATTCCTAATCCTAAACCCTAAATCAATACTCTAAACCCTAAACCTTAAACCCTAAACCCCAAATGCTAAACTCTAAACCCTAAACACAAAATACTAAACCCTAAACCCAAAACCCTAAACGGTAAACCCTAAACCCAAATCTCTAAACAGTAAACCCTAAATCGTAAATAAAAACTCTAAAGCCTAAACCTTAAACTCTAAACCCTAAATCCTAAATTCTATACCCTAAATGCTAAATACTAAACCCTAAACTTCAAACCCTAAACCCTAAACACTAAATGTTTAACTCTAAACCCTAAACCTTAAAACCTAAACCCTAAATCCTAAACTCTATACCCTAAATGCTAAATACTAAACCCTAAACTTCAAACCCTAAACCCTGAAGCCATAATCCTAAACTCAAAACC
This sequence comes from Solanum pinnatisectum, assembly GCA_035578085.1. Classification (NCBI taxonomy): domain Eukaryota; kingdom Viridiplantae; phylum Streptophyta; class Magnoliopsida; order Solanales; family Solanaceae; genus Solanum; species Solanum pinnatisectum. The sequence goes on along the minus strand of JAWPEI010000033.1, from coordinate 870,448 downwards.
CTAAATCGTAAAACCTATACCCTAAGCCCAAAACCAAAAACCTACAACTAGAAACCCTAAACTCTAAACACTTAACCCTACACACTAAACCATAAATCCAAAACCCTAAACGATAAGCCCTAAACCTAAATCTCTCAATCCTAAACCCTAAACCCTAAATCAAAACTTTAAACCCTAAACCCTAAAACCTAAACTTTAAAACGTAAACCCTAAAGCCATAATCCTAAACTCAAAACCCTAAATCATAAACCCTATACGTTAAACCCTAAACCCAAAACCTACAACTCGAACCCCTAAAGCCTAAATCCTAAACTCTAAACCCTAAACCCTAAACACAAAACAATAAACCGTAAACCCTAAACCATAAACCATAAACTTTAAACCCTAAACCCTAAACCTACAACTCGAAACCCTAAACACTAAACACAAAACCAAAAACATTAAACCTTAAAGCCTAACACCTAAACCCTAAACCCTTAACTATAAACCCTAAATCCTAAACCCTAAACCCTAAACCCAACACCTAAACCCTAAACCCTAAACCCTAAATCCTATATCCTCAATCCTAAACTCTAAATGTTAAATCCTACACGCTAAATGTTAAACCCTAAACCCTACAGCCTAAACCCTAAACACTAAACCATAAACCCAAAACCCTAAACGATAAGCCCTAAACCCAAATCTCTAAACCCTAAACCCTCAACCCTAAAATAAAACTCTAAACCCTAAACCCTAAATCCTAAACTCTAAACCCTAAACCCTAAACACAAAACAATAAACCCTAAACCCTAAACCATAAACCATAAACTCTAAACCCTAAACCCTAAACCTACAACTCGAAGCCCTAAACACTAAACACAAAACCAAAAACATTAAACCTTAAAGCCTAACACCTAAACCCTAAACCCTTAACCATAAACCCTAAATCCTAAACCCTAAACCATAAACCCTACACCTAAACCCTAAATCCTAAACCCTAAATCCTATATCCTCAATCCTAAACTCTAAATGTTAAATCCTACACGCTAAATGTTAAACCCTAAACCATACAGCCTAAACCCTAAACACTAAACCATAAACACAAAACCCTAAACGATAAGCCCTAAACCCAAATCTCTAAACCCTAAACCCTAAACCCTAAAACAAAACTCTAAACCCTAAACCCTAAATCCTAAACTCTATACCCTAAACCATAAGCCCTTAACCATAAACCTTAAACCTACAACTCCAAACCCTAAACCCTAAACCCTAAACTTCAAACCCTAAACCCTAAAGCCATAATCCTAAACTCAAAACCCTAAACCCTAAACACTAAACCCTAAATCCTTAACTCTAAACCCTAAACCTCAAACCCTAATCGCGAAATCCTAAACTCTAAACCCTAAACACAAAATACTAAATCCTCAACCCTAAACCCTAAACCAAAAACCCAAAACCCTAAATGATAAACCCTAAATCCAAAACTCTAATCCCTAAACCCTAAACCCATCCTAAATCCTAAACCCTAAACTATATTCCTAATCCTAAACCCTAAATCAATACTCTAAACCCCATATCCTAAACTCTAAACCCTAAAGACAAAATACTAAACCCTAAACCCAAAATACTAAACCCTAAACCCTAAACCCAAAACCCTAAATGAAAACCCTAAACCTAAATATCTAAACCCTAAACCGTAAACCCAAAATCAAAACTCTAAACCCTAAACCTTGAACTCTAAACCCTAAATACTAAACTCTATACCCTAAACACTAGATACTAAACCCTCAACCCAAAATCCTAAACCATAAACCCTAAACTCCAAAACCCTAACACCCAAAACCTAAATGCTAAACCCTAAACAACAAACCCTTAACCAAAAACCTTAAACCTACAACTCCAAATCCTAAACCCGAAACTCTAAACATTAAACCCTAAACTCTAAATGCTAAACCGTAAAACCTAAACCACAAATTATAGACCCTAAACCCTAAATCATAAACCCTAAACCCTAAACCCTACACCCTAAACCCTAAACCCTAAATCCTAAACCCTAAAAACTAAATGCAAAATCCTAAACCCTAAAACTTAATACTTAAATCCTAAATCCTAAACCCTAAACCTTTAACCTACAACTCCAAACCCTAAATCAGAACTTTAAACCCTAAGCCGCAAATCCTAAACCCAAAACCTAAATGCTAAACCCTAAACCACAAACCCTTAACGATAAACCTTAATGCTACAACTCTAAACCCTAAACCCAAAACCCTAAGCACTAAACCCTAAACTCTAAATGCTAAACCCTAAAACTTAAACCTTAAATTGTCCACCCCAATCCCTAAAACATAAACATTAAACTCTAGACCCTAAACCCTAAACCCTAAATCCTAAACACTAAACCAAAATCCTAAACCCTAAACCTTAAACCCAAAACCCTAAATCCTAAACCCTAATCCTAAACACTAAATGCTTAACACTAAACCCTAAATCTCAAACCCTATTCCCCAAATCCTAAACTCTAAAACCTAAACCCAAAACCCTAAGCACTAAACCCTAAACTCTAAATGCTAAACCCTAAAACTTAAACCTTAAACTGTCGACCCCAAACCCTAAAACATAAACATTAAACTCTAGACCCTAAACCCTAAACCCAAAATCCTAAACACTAAACCCTAAACCAGAAACCCTAAATCCTAAACCCTAATCCTAAACACTAAATGCTTAACTCTAAACCCTAAATCTCAAACCCAAATCCCCAAATCCTAAACTCTAAACCCTAAACACAACATACTCAACCCTAAATCCTAAACCCTAAACCATAAACCCAAAACGCTAAACGATAAACCCTAAACCCAAAATTCTAATCCCTAAACCCTAAACCCCCCCAAATCCTAAACCCTAAACTATATTCCTAATCCTAAACCCTAAATCAATACTCTAAACCCTAAACCTTAAACCCTAAACCCCAAATGCTAAACTCTAAACCCTAAACACAAAATACTAAACCCTAAACCCAAAACCCTAAACGGTAAACCCTAAACCCAAATCTCTAAACAGTAAACCCTAAATCGTAAATAAAAACTCTAAAGCCTAAACCTTAAACTCTAAACCCTAAATCCTAAATTCTATACCCTAAATGCTAAATACTAAACCCTAAACTTCAAACCCTAAACCCTAAACACTAAATGTTTAACTCTAAACCCTAAACCTTAAAACCTAAACCCTAAATCCTAAACTCTATACCCTAAATGCTAAATACTAAACCCTAAACTTCAAACCCTAAACCCTGAAGCCATAATCCTAAACTCAAAACCCTAAATCGTAAACCCTATACCCTAAGCCCAAAACCAAAAACCTACAACTAGAAACCCTAAACTCTAAACACTTAACCCTACACACTAAACCATAAATCCAAAACCCTAAACGATAAGCCCTAAACCTAAATCTCTCAATCCTAAACCCTAAACCCTAAATCAAAACTTTAAACCCTAAACCCTAAAACCTAAACTTTAAAACGTAAACCCTAAAGCCATAATCCTAAACTCAAAACCCTAAATCATAAACCCTATACGTTAAACCCTAAACCCAAAACCTACAACTCGAACCCCTAAAGCCTAAATCCTAAACTCTAAACCCTAAACCCTAAACACAAAACAATAAACCGTAAACCCTAAACCATAAACCATAAACTTTAAACCCTAAACCCTAAACCTACAACTCGAAACCCTAAACACTAAACACAAAACCAAAAACATTAAACCTTAAAGCCTAACACCTAAACCCTAAACCCTTAACTATAAACCCTAAATCCTAAACCCTAAACCATAAACCCAACACCTAAACCCTAAACCCTAAACCCTAAACCCTAAATCCTATATCCTCAATCCTAAACTCTAAATGTTAAATCCTACACGCTAAATGTTAAACCCTAAACCCTACAGCCTAAACCCTAAACACTAAACCATAAACCCAAAACCCTAAACGATAAGCCCTAAACCCAAATCTCTAAACCCTAAACCCTAAACCCTAAAATAAAACTCTAAACCCTAAACCCTAAATCCTAAACTCTAAACCCTAAACCCTAAACACAAAACAATAAACCCTAAACCCTAAACCATAAACCATAAACTCTAAACCCTAAACCCTAAACCTACAACTCGAAGCCCTAAACACTAAACACAAAACCAAAAACATTAAACCTTAAAGCCTAACACCTAAACCCTAAACCCTTAACCATAAACCCTAAATCCTAAACCCTAAACCATAAACCCTACACCTAAACCCTAAATCCTAAACCCTAAATCCTATATCCTCAATCCTAAACTCTAAATGTTAAATCCTACACGCTAAATGTTAAACCCTAAACCATACAGCCTAAACCCTAAACACTAAACCATAAACACAAAACCCTAAACGATAAGCCCTAAACCCAAATCTCTAAACCCTAAACCCTAAACCCTAAAACAAAACTCTAAACCCTAAACCCTAAATCCTAAACTCTATACCCTAAACCATAAACCTTAAACCTACAACTCCAAACCCTAAACCCTAAACCCTAAACTTCAAACCCTAAACCCTAAAGCCATAATCCTAAACTCAAAACCCTAAACCCTAAACACTAAACCCTAAATCCTTAACTCTAAACCCTAAACCTCAAACCCTAATCGCGAAATCCTAAACTCTAAACCCTAAACACAAAATACTAAATCCTCAACCCTAAACCCTAAACCAAAAACCCAAAACCCTAAATGATAAACCCTAAATCCAAAACTCTAATCCCTAAACCCTAAACCCATCCTAAATCCTAAACCCTAAACTATATTCCTAATCCTAAACCCTAAATCAATACTCTAAACCCCATATCCTAAACTCTAAACCCTAAAGACAAAATACTAAACCCTAAACCCAAAATCCTAAACCCTAAACCCTAAACCCAAAACCCTAAATGAAAACCCTAAACCTAAATATCTAAACCCTAAACCGTAAACCCAAAATCAAAACTCTAAACCCTAAACCTTGAACTCTAAACCCTAAATACTAAACTCTATACCCTAAACACTAGATACTAAACCCTCAACCCAAAATCCTAAACCATAAACCCTAAACTCCAAAACCCTAACACCCAAAACCTAAATGCTAAACCCTAAACAACAAACCCTTAACCAAAAACCTTAAACCTACAACTCCAAATCCTAAACCCGAAACTCTAAACATTAAACCCTAAACTCTAAATGCTAAACCGTAAAACCTAAACCACAAATTATAGACCCTAAACCCTAAATCATAAACCCTAAACCCTAAACCCTACACCCTAAACCCTAAACCCTAAATCCTAAACCCTAAAAACTAAATGCAAAATCCTAAACCCTAAAACTTAATACTTAAATCCTAAATCCTAAACCCTAAACCTTTAACCTACAACTCCAAACCCTAAATCAGAACTTTAAACCCTAAACCGCAAATCCTAAACCCAAAACCTAAATGCTAAACCCTAAACCACAAACCCTTAACGATAAACCTTAATGCTACAACTCTAAACCCTAAACCCAAAACCCTAAGCACTAAACCCTAAACTCTAAATGCTAAACCCTAAAACTTAAACCTTAAATTGTCCACCCCAATCCCTAAAACATAAACATTAAACTCTAGACCCTAAACCCTAAACCCTAAATCCTAAACACTAAACCAAAATCCTAAACCCTAAACCTTAAACCCAAAACCCTAAATCCTAAACCCTAATCCTAAACACTAAATGCTTAACACTAAACCCTAAATCTCAAACCCTATTCCCCAAATCCTAAACTCTAAAACCTAAACCCAAAACCCTAAGCACTAAACCCTAAACTCTAAATGATAAACCCTAAAATTTAAACCTTAAACTGTCGACCCCAAACCCTAAAACATAAACATTAAACTCTAGACCCTAAACCCTAAACCCAAAATCCTAAACACTAAACCAAAATCCTAAACCCTAAACCCTAAACCAGAAACCCTAAATCCTAAACCCTAATCCTAAACACTAAATGCTTAACTCTAAACCCTAAATCTCAAACCCAAATCCCCAAATCCTAAACTCTAAACCCTAAACACAACATACTCAACCCTAAATCCTAAACCCTAAACCATAAACCCAAAACGCTAAACGATAAACCCTAAACCCAAAATTCTAATCCCTAAACCCTAAACCCCCCAAATCCTAAACCCTAAACTATATTCCTAATCCTAAACCCTAAACTATATTCCTAATCCTAAACCCTAAATCAATACTCTAAACCCTAAACCTTAAACCCTAAACCCCAAATGCTAAACTCTAAACCCTAAACCCAAAATACTAAACGGCTGGTATAATTGTTTTGTTCAAAAACCTTATTAAGGTCCCTGAGTTCTCAAAAGAAAACTTCCCTAAACTTTCCAAAGAGTTTAGTCATTCCAATGAATTGCTTGACAGGATAAATGAGCAATTGTCTAAGCTTAATATTACACAAGGCAATAAGCTTAGAGCTTTGTTAGAAAGGAACCCTAACAAAAGGAATTATTATCCTAGATCTTCTTTCCCTGATGTTCAATTTGAGGAAGATGTTCTCCATCCAGCATCTGCTGCAGATGGCTCAAGCTTGACTGAATGGAACATAGATGGTATGGCTGAAGGTCAAATTTATTCTAAGCTCCAAGAAATGGGAATGAACATCACAGCATATAAAATGAAAGGTGCTGGTGATAAGGAAGCCGCTAACATGATCATTGCAGGTTTTACAGGAACCCTTAGAAACTGGTGGGACAATTATCTCACTGATCAAAATAGAGCTGATATCCTTGGTGCTATCACTACTAAAGTAGTAATTAAGACTGAGGAAGGAACTAATATCTCTTCGTATGGTCTACGAAGATGCTACAGCCACTCTGCTCTATAGTATAGCTAAACATTTTGTGGGAGAACCGCGTCTTTTCCAGGATAGAAGTTTAGAAATCTTGAATAATTTGTACTGCAAAAAATTGACAGATTTCAGATGGTACAAAGACATGTTTTTGAATAAGGTCATGATAAGATCTGATTGCAATAATGATTATTGGAAAGAACGCTTTATCAGCGGATTACCCACTCATTTCGCTGAAAAGGTTAGATCAAAAATAAGAGATAGATGCGAAGGAAAGATTCCGTATTCTCAACTGGCATACGGAGATCTTATCAGTATTATTAATGTTGTAGCTATGGAGCTATGTACTGATCTTAAGCTAAAGGAACAACTTAAGAAAGATCAAAAAACTACATATGCAGAACTTGGTAGTTTTTGCCAAGATTTTGGATTTCCATTACTTAAACCTCCATCTGCTAGGAAAGCAGGAAAAAGAGAAAGAACAACTGGAAAATATAAAAGAAAATCTTCCAGGAAAGGAAGAGAACCCCGAGAAAAATCCAAAAGGAAAGGAAAGAGGCAAGCCTCTAAAGAATCTTCTTCAGAAGACACATGCTGGACATGTGGTAAAAGGGGTCACAGATCTAATAAGTGTCCCAGAAATAAGAAGAAAAAGAAGAAGATTAACCTTCTTGAAGTTGATGAAGAAATTAAGCAAAAACTCTTTTCTATCATCGAAGAAGAGGAAGCATCTGATTCAGAATATTCTTCATCTGAAGAAGAAAGTGACGATGAAGAATTTCTTAATGTTGCCCATAATACATAAACTCACGAAGAAGAGTCAGAATGCAATTTCAATGGTGCATTATGCCTATGTGATAGCAATACTATACATGTTATCTCCGAGAAGACAAACAAACTCTCTTCTACTATTGAGCATATTCAAGATGAAGAGGCTAGGAGAAAATACCTCCTTGAACTGCAGAAATTGGTTACTAGGCAAAAGGAAGAAAAGCCTAAAGTAACACCTTTTAGCATGAAACAAATCATGAACAGATTTGATTCCAAAAGGGAAGAACCTTCAGTAGAAGAACTTCGAAGAGAAATCAATTCTCTTAAAGAAGATATGAAGGGAATTAAGTCCAGACTTCATAAGATTGAGATCGAAGCTATCACTGAAAAACTTCTCAAAGAAGTTAGAAAGGATGAAGGATCCTCTAAAGCCGCTATTGCTTTGGATAATGAAGAACATAATGAAGAACATGAGGAAGATGCAGATAGCGAAGCAGGTATCCATGCTATTACCAAAATTAGACCTCAGAGTTCTCATATTATGATTAAACTTGTTATTAATGATCATTTAACTCTTAACAAGATTGCTTTGTTAGATAGTGGTGCAGATCGAAATTGCATTATTGAAGGATTAATTCCTACTAAGTACCTTACCAAAGGGACTACCAAATTATACAGCGCCACAGGTGAACGTATAATTATTGATTATAAGTTATTTGATGCTCATATTTGCAATAATGGTATATGCCTTAAAAATGATTTTGTTATAACTAAAAATATTAACGAAGAAATTATATTAGGTATACCATTTATTACCCAAATAAAACCTTATATTTCTGATTTTGATTCTATCAAAACTAAGATCTTAGGAAAAGAAATTTCATTTCCTTTTATTAAAACTCTTTCTCACGAAGAAAGTAAATTTTTACATAAACAAACTGCTTTTAGAATTAATCTAATTTCCAATCAGATTTGTTTTCTTAAAGAAGATATAAAAATCAAGAAAATTGAGCAAATTTTAAAAACCCCGGGAATGGTAACTAAGATTGCCAATTTGCAAAAAACTTTTGAAAAAGAAATTTGCTCTGAATTTCCAAATGCATTTTGGGTCAGAAAAGCCCATATTGTTGATCTCCCTTATATTGATGGATTCAATGAAAAGGCCATTTCTACAAAAGCTAGGCCCATTCAAATGAATCATGATTTAATGGAAATTTGCAAAAAGGAGATTAATACTCTTTTGGAAAACAATATTATCAGGCCCTCTAAGTCTCCGTGGAGTTGTTCAGCCTTTTATGTCAAAGAGAGAGGCTCTCCTCGACTAGTTATTAATTATAAACCTTTAAATTCTGTTTTAAAATGGATTAGATATCCGATTCCTAATAAAAGGGATCTTTTAAAGAGAACTTTTAAAGCTAATATTTATAGTAAATTTGATATGAAATCAGGGTTTTGGCAAATACAGATTTCCGAAAAGGATAAATACAAAACTGCTTTCAATGTCCCGTTTGGACAATATGAATGGAACGTTATGCCTTTTGGGCTTAAGAATGCCCTTCGTAATTTCAAAATATTATGAATTCCATATTTAATCATATTAGTCATATTTCAATTGTTTACATTGATGATGTACTAATCTTTTCTGAGGACATTGATTCTCACTTTAAACATTTAAATATATTCTTTAAAATTGTTAAACATAATGGTCTGGTGGTTAGCGCCAAAAAGATTAAACTTTTCCAAACTAAAATTAGATTTCTTGGTCATGATTTATATCAAGGCACATATAAACCCATTTGCAGAGCCATTGAGTTTTCTGATAAATTCCCAGATGTCATCTTAGACAAAACTCAGTTACAAAGATTTTTGGGTAGTCTTAACTATGTTGAGGACTTCATCCCAAAGGTAAGACAGGTTTGTAAACCATTATATGATAGGCTTAAGAAGACACCTGTTCCATGGACAAAAGAACAAACCTCCGCAGTTATTAAGATTAAAGAAATGGTTAAGAGTTTGCCTTGCTTAGGTATCCCTAATCCGGATTCTTTTATGATTGTTGAGACTGATGCTTCAGACATCGGTTATGGAGGGATTCTCAAGCAAAAGAGAACACCTGAAAGTCATGAGCAATTAGTTCGTTTTACTTCCGGAGTTTGGAATTCATTGGAAAAACTATAGTCATCGTTAAAAGAAGTTTTAGCTATTGTCCTTTGCATTACTAAGTTTCAAGATGATTTAATTAATAAGGAATTCTTGCTTAAGGTAGATTGTAAATCTGCTAAAGAGATTCTACAAAAGGATGTTAAAAATCTCGTTTCCAAACAGATATTTGCTAGATGGCAAGCTTTATTGTCAAGTTTTGATTTCCAAGTTGAATATATCAAAGGGGAAGAAAACTCTCTCCCGGATTTTCTAACAAGAGAATTTTTGCAGGGAAAAGCATGAGGCCGGTCATAAGGCCAGGATTTGGAACAAAAGGCCCTTTCCAAGAAAAGGGAAAAGAAACAGACAAGAAGCCTTCAGCTTCTCCTTTGCAATCAAAGCCATCACGAACAGCCCAAATAAGTTTTCGGCTCTTGCTAGCCTACCTCCTATCACTCCTTCTCGTGTCATAAGTCCTTTCCCATCGCTACCACCTAGCGCATCATCTTCCAAATTCCCTTGATTCTTAAGAAACCCTTTCTTAAAGAATCAGAACCATGTTCATTTTCTCCATCAGGAAAACCTAGATTTTCCTCCCCACAAACTAAAGACTCATATACAATGAAAGCTCCAGAAAGCTTTAAAGAAGCAGTCTCACCATCATCAAACAAATCCAAAGAACGTGAAGTTTTTGACATTGTTACTTTGCAGGTTAATCCTATCCTTGCACTTGACAAGGAATATGAAGGATATGAAGTCAAGCACTTACTAAAGCCCTGTTATACAAACAGGAATTATGTGGATACGGAGAATCCACTAAAGACTAGGAAATATTATGAGTTTATTTTGGTTTATACAGTATCCATAGAATTGGAACATAAACTTAGCATTGATTCAGTTAATGATAGCATTGAATATTCCATATTAACTATTAAATGAGTTTTTTCTCCATTCGATCGATAGTCGATCATTTACATACTCCGCTTAATCTTTCAAGAGAACATAGGCCTCAAACCTATAACTGGTATGATTATAAAAATGCATGGTTTAACTTTCTATACTTAAGGCCAACTACGCACACCTGGTTTGTCAAGTATAGCCCCGAATTTTCAAAATCAGTTATCCCTAGATGGTTCTACGAATGGTGGAACTGTTTTGGAGGAAACCAAAAGGTTTTGCCAAAATTATTTTCGGATAAATATAATCGCTTTCAAACCAACAGGACATCTCTACTTTGCCAGAACACATTAAATTGTGTAAATATTTTATCCAAAAACGGGTATCTTTTATTATCAGTTGGACTTTTTCAGTTCATGTATTTGACAGGATTAAATATCTCTCAAAAGAGATACTCATCAAAGGATGGTCTCCAGCTCCCAAAGAAGCTGTTCAACGATCTTCTACAGCCTCTACAAGTGGCAAAAGATCATCTTCCAAAACTGATTTGAAGAAAAGGCTCCAAAAGGCCTTGTCGACTTAGATGAGGACAACCAATGAAGAAACAAACTTTGCAAATTGTTAGAAGAAGCCTCGTCTCAAAGCGATGATAATGGAGATATGTTAAGGCCAAAAGCCTTAGCCTTATCTTACCTAGATCCATTTTATGATTAATTTAATTTAATCCAGTAGAGGATATTAAAATCCGGAATTACTGACCTTTTGAATAGAGACTCAAAGAAGTCGGAATTGTTTAAAAGGAAAGAGATGAGACTCAAAGAGTTGGAATATCTCTTGATTAAAATTAAATTGTTCAAATATGGAATCCCACAACAGCAAAAGACACTTTGGCATGTTGCGGAGGTGGCCGACAACTTTATAAAAACAGGCACCACTTTTCAAAAAGTAGATGCCCGACAAAAGAAAAAGCAGCCACTACTTTTCCAAAAGAAAAAGCAATGGCCGACAACTCAAGATAAAAGAGATTCCTCTCTGAGCCAATCAGAAGAAGGCATAAAAATCATTCCTATCTCCCCTCTGTCTATATAAGACATTGTTTTTCTCATTGTAAGGCATCAGAAATTCCACACTAGATTTTCTTTTAGCCTTTGGTATTTGGTTGTAATGTTTTCTCTTTTCGCTTGGATGTTTGCTTCCTTTTCCGTTGCAGTTTGAATAAAAGAAGTGAGTTCTTGTATAACTTTCTCTCTTGTTTATATTTTATTTAAGTGTTATTACTGTTAAATGCTACGATCGTTTTGAACGCATCGCCGAGAAGTTCCGCGAAGCAGTACCATGTCGGCCAATGATCCAGAGCACGATGATGCTGAAGGTTAGTTCAAGACGGTGATGAAATCTATAAATACTAGTTAGAGTTGATCGTCGATTCCGACTAACGACGTTGAATGATCCGCTGCAGCACAAATTAGTGCATTCTATAAATACTAGTTAGAGTTGTAGTTTTAAGGGTGGAACACTTATTATAATTTTCATATAGAATAGTACTTTTTGATATTTTTGCTCTGAGTTTGAGAGGGTTTTGAAAATTTGAAGAAGAAAAGGGTTTCATCTCCAAGGATTTGGACTTGGGTCTCTTGGATTTGTCATTCTTGGCCTGTAACAAGACTTAAATCTTCATACCCATTTTAATTCAAGCTCATTTAGGTATAAATTTCTATCTCTTGATGTGTGGCTAAAAACCGCAATTCTTGGGGTCTGATTTTGTGAATATGGGTTAAGATAATTGTTGGGTCTTGCTTGTTGATAGTCTATTCGTAGTTTAAATGTGATTTTGTTTAGTGGTTATGGATGAATTTAATGAATTTGTAGTTTCAAATACAATTTTATTTATGTGTTTTTGGCTTGCTTGAGAGAGGTCGTAAAACTAAGACCACTAGATTAATGGCCACCGTGAGTGCATCGACATGAGGTTCAGCTCGAGAGAGTGAGTGGGTTAAGGCGTAGGCTAGTCTTCATGCAGCAAGTGGGTGTCCGAGAGGAACCCGCTTCAAACTGGATAAGTTGCTTGAGAGGAGCTTATCCCCTTTAATGTCTATCCTAGTCACAAATACTCAATGAATTTACTATCAAAAGCATGTGCCCAATGATTCAGTCTATCCCATATTCCTATCACATCCCAAGAATCACCCTCTCATTATTTAGATTTCTTTGTTAATTTTGCTATTTTTACTTACTAGTGACAAAACACCCATTGTTAATTGCCACTTTTGCGTCCCTCTTTAATTTACAATGTTTTTAATCGTTAATGTCTTTTGCTACGACTAGTTAGAACTAATTTTACTTTTCTATTAATTCTAAAAACAACTCCTTTGGGACTCGACCCTAACCCTTGGTTGGGTTATTATACTATTGCAGGATCGTAGACACTTGCATTGGATGTTGTGTCTTGATTACACAAACATCAAGCATTCCCACCCGAACCACTTGGACTGGATGTGTAACACGCCGTAAATCTAATGATCTAGGCTAGGGCCTAACGTATAGTCTAGTAGCCTAATGAAGTTAAAACGTAGGGTGAGATTCTTAAAATAACTTCCCTAACTTGCTACTAAGGTCCAAGTGCCTAAACTTCAAGGCATGGCTCCCACAAAGACCCCCCAAGGGTCCTTCATAAGAGCCAAGGGGCTTCTCTAAAAGCTAGCAAAAGCAGCATCATCCATGAAACCAAGGACCACAAAGCATGGACTGACTCACACCCCATAGATGGGAGTCGTGAGTCAGGACTTAGTTTCCTCAATTGAGCCCCAAAACGACCTAGCTTCAGTACCAATCCACGAGCGTGCAGTACATTCTGTGGACCAACTCACGCCCCGTGGAAAGGTCTCATGAGTTGAGACTTAGTCTCCTCACCAAGACCTCAAATGACTCCTCTTTGAACCAAACCACGGACAGCCATGATGGTTAGTAGACCCATCCACACTCCATGGTTTGGCGTTCGTGGATCGTGCCTGGACAAGCTGTCTTTCTTAGGCCTTAGTGGGAGTGTTTTGGTAAATTACTAATTAATTTGTTTTGGGATAGGGACGGTTATTATAAGTTGTTTTAAGTGTATTAAAGAGTTTTTAACTATTAAACAAGTCTTTTAACCCTCATAACACACAAACTCAAACTCAACCAACTTCCCTCCCAAAAATATTCTCTCTTTAAACTCCATTGAAGAACAAAGAATAAGCACAAGATTAGGGTTCAAGCTCCAAGCTTTTCAGTCCAAATTCATGGGAAAACATCAATTAAGGTATGGGAACTTCTATTCATGGAACACTTTTCTCCATGAAGCCCTTCAACTCTTGATTTCGAAATTGGTAACTTGTTCAAAAACTAGCCTTTTCATTCCAACCATGGGTTCTTCCTAAAAACAATTTTATTATTTTAATTGCATTATATTATTGATGATTTGATGTTTAATGGTGATTTTCATTGTAAAATTCCCCTTGAACCCATTAACACCCCATGACCCCAATTTCCAGTATTTTGATGGGTGTATTGATGCAAGATGATTATTTTGAATTGTTTCTATGCGAATTTAGTTATTGAATCTTGTTTTATTCATGCCTATTGTAATATTTTTAGGTGTAATTGTGAGATATGATTCATGACCTTGAAAATGGGTCAATTGTTAGGGTTTGTGCATATGGATGCAAGATGTGTGTAAACTATTGATTCACTTAGAAAGTAAATCTCCTATGACTAATGTGTAAAGGATAGTATTGTTGAGAGATTGTTCTTCCCTTAAATTTTCACATGATTATGAATGAAGTGTCTAGGATGATAATGTTGTTGATTGTGTCATTGCTAGGACAATTACACACACACACTACATGCATAAACATGATTATAATGTATCGATGGTGTTAATTGAAAGTATAGTTCTGATATGCACCACTACACATTGTTATGCATGAAATTGGTGATCCTATTGTGTTGATTTAAATTCTATTCTCATGAGAACACATGATCTTGGTGTGAAAGTTACTCACATACTAATGTTGATTCTAAGGTTGAAAGTACATTCTCACCTTTAATGAATCTATCAGTTTTTTTGATGAATTGTATTGAACGAAGGATAAAGTATCTCTTTCACACATGTAGATACAATTCAAATACCATCAATGCATAATTTGGGAAGTAATGCTTAGCACCGCATGGATATGGACAACGAGGTAAATGCCATTTCGCTAATGCAATAGGTTGGGTCATCTTAGTGAACTCATGAGATGGGAACTCCTCTGGTAATGCAAGAGGTAGAGTTTCTAGAAGCAATCTCCCTATCCCATAACTATGTGCCAACATAGGACTTAGCTAGTGGATCCACCTTATAGATATATATTTAGTTCTACCTTAGGCAAGTAGGACACCTTCTTTTGGTGTAGGGTTATACGACACCGGATTTGATGTAGCTCAGATAGTCTATGTCGGTTGTGGCAACATTTCCCTATAATAATGAACATAATGATTAAGACATGAACTATAATAGGACATCTTGGTGAGTTAACTTAGTAGGAGTGGGGGTATAGGACTTCACTTCTACATTGCACAGGTAGACTTAGTAGGATGTTGTGGGATGGTTCCTTTATATTATGATGAGAAACAAATGTATGCATGTATGTTGAATGGGTAGTTTTATGAATGACTTTCCTTGTATTCAAGTAATGTACAAGACATTTTCCTTAATTGTGACTAATGATTTTTATGAGGTCTAAAGATGATGTGCATGACCAAGGTAGCTTCAAGAGGGTGCTTAGTAGGGTTAGTATTATGGGATGCCAACCATAGATTGCAGAAGTATTCCTTAGGGGTTGCTAAGGTATTGTCATTACTATGTAATGAGCATAAATGTGATCTTGGCTAGTATTTGACATTGATGATGCATGTTGGTTTCTAAACTTCACAAATGCATACTTTTCAAATAAAATGTCCTTTTTATCGTATTTCATGGATTTTATGCATGTTTCCATACTTAGTACATATTATGTGCTAACCCCTCCTTCCTTCTACATCTTAATAAGTGTAGGTTCTGGCTAGGTGACTTTCACTCTCCTTTGAAGAAGACTTGGATTGCTTATCTCCAAGTTGTGCTGAGTCCTCAAGTTCAAGGACGGGATTTCCTATTTCTTAAATCACTTTGTATCTCGTATATTGAGACTTTTGATGATGTAAAGGGCTAAGTCCCAAAACTTTATATTTCTATGTTTAGATGGTTCATGTGACAAATTCTAGATTTCCTATTACTTCTTTTATGAAAAGTGAAGTTGGACTTCGATTGTAAAGTTTTAAATTTTTCCACATTATTTCTATGTCTGATGTAACGATGATGCTAGAGGCTTGTATGAGACCCCTTCGGGGTTAAGTACGCCGTGTTACATCTAGGGGCTAGCCTTGGGTCGTGACAGGATGAAGGTACGACAAGTGTCTCCCTCATTCTTAGCCACTGAAGGACAATTCCTTATTTTCTAATCCGTCTTCGCACAACCAAAGCAAGCATTAGAACCCGCTAAACACTTCCCTTCATGATTTCTCCCATATTTAGCACAAGTAGGCATCACGGACATATTACCATCTCTTTGAGGTTTTGGGTTAGACACCCTCTCATTATTAGGCCTTGGAGGAGCACTAGAAGAACCTTTCCCAAAGAACTTTTGCCGAAACATGAACTACCCAGTCCACTAGACCTCGAATGTGAAAAGTTACCATCAACTCTTGCCCTCTTTGCATCCCTAAATCTTTCCTTGAGCTTTTCCTCTTCAATCTATTAGGCATGCACCATAAGGCGAGAAATGTCCATGTCATGGAAAAGCATAGTAGTGCAACATTCTTTGACTACCATGTCAGAAACACCAGATAAAAACTTACTCATCTTAGTCCTACGATCCGCCACAATACAAGGAGTATATTTGGGCAATTGAGTGAACTTTTAAAGGATTATGATATGAGTGTCCTTTACCACCCTGGCAAAGCCAATGTAGTTGAGGATTCTCTAAGCCAAATATCCATGGGTAGTGTGGCTCATGCAGAAGATGAGAGGAAGGAATTGGTTCGCGATGTGCATAAGTTGGCTCGGTTAGGTGTCCAACTAGTGGATTCCACCAATGGTGGATTCATGGTCCATCATAGTTCTGAATCGTCCTTTGTGGATGATGTAAACTCTAAAAAAAATCTTGACC
Organism: Solanum pinnatisectum; assembly: GCA_035578085.1. Taxonomy (NCBI): domain Eukaryota; kingdom Viridiplantae; phylum Streptophyta; class Magnoliopsida; order Solanales; family Solanaceae; genus Solanum; species Solanum pinnatisectum. Next base: position 853,563 of record JAWPEI010000033.1, on the reverse strand, counting down.
CTATTATGATGGAGTTGAAAGAATCGGTTCTCAACAAGTCCGTTGAGGTTTTCTCCCAAAGGGGAGATGGGGTGCTTAGGTACCAAGGTAGATTATTTGTTCCAGATGTTTATGGCTTGAGAGAGAAAATTTTAGAAGAGGTTCATGGTTTGTGGTATTCTATTCATCTAGGAGCCACTAAGATGTATCGTGATCTACGGGAAGCTATTGGTGGAATGGCATAAAAAAGGATATAGCCGATTTTGTGGCCAAATGTCCAAATTGTCAACAAGTTAAGGCCGAACATCTAAAACTGGGATGTTCCTTGCAAGATATAAATATTCCCACTTGGAAGTGGGAGGAGGTGAATATGGACTTTGTGGTGGGTTTGCGTCGTACTCGAAGGCAACGTGATTCTATATGGGTCATTTTTGATAGGATGACTAAATCAGCCCACTTCATTCCCGTCAAGGTTTCTTTTTTGGTGGAAGACTGTGAATTCATGTATCAGGACACTACTTCTAGTTCAAGTGCCAACGATTGTGAGTAGTAATATAACACAACTAGTGAGTTGGGGTCGAGTCCCAAGGGAGTGGTTCGTACTCAAGAATCAATAGAAAAGCATAAATATGCTTAAGTCAATCATAGCTAAAAATATTTACGAATAAAAGCATAATTCAAGTTTGGGATGACACAAGTGTCAAATACCAAAAGGAGGGGGGGCGGGTTTGTAGTCAACAAGCAACTAAAAACAACAAATAATATGAAATTACAAATATGGAGACGCGATTATTGGGATGTGATAGGAGTATGGGCTAAGGTAAACAATCAAGTAGTTGCAATTAATAGTAAACCACTACAAATTAGTGAATAAGCTAGACTTTAGTGGGGGTAAACTTTCTCTCGAACAATTTCTACCGAATCGAATTGGTTTCTCTCGAACACTAATAAGCTGCAATGAAGCACAACCTTCGCTTTAGTCCATTCATTCTCTCGAGCTGAATGTGTGGAAAAGGGTTTAGGATTCACTCTCTCAAGCTAAATCCATTATAGATAATACCCACAAACCATCGATTCAGTAATTTTTGTTTTAAAACCTCTCTCTCGAGCAAGCCAAAAACACAAAGTTAGGATTATATTTGCAACTACAACCCATTAAATTCAACCACAACTACTGAACAAAATAACTTTTAAACAGCAAATAGACTATCAATTAACAATACCCGACAGTTAATTCAACTCATATCACACAATCACACCCCAAGAATTGGAGTTTTAGCTAGACATAGTTAAAAGATAAAAATCGATACCGAAATGTGTTTCCATCAAGTGGGTACGATTAATATTGTTTTTACAAACGTCTAAGATGAAGAATTTTCAATACCCACTTCCAATTGGAATAGAAATCTTCAAATCTTCAAATCTTCAAAGTTGAGGAAAAATGTCTCTCAAACTCAGTTCTCAGTTCTAAACTTCAAAAACTGAATAATAATATGATTCCTCAAAAAATCTGATACTAAGCTAAAAATTTAAACAAGTATTTATAATGGTCAAAAAGTATGATGTGAAGGTTCAGTCGGTGCAGTTAGTCGGGATCGCCGATCCACTCAATGATCCGCCCTTTGGTTATTTGTATCGCCTTTTTTTCTTTTGCCTTCAGCATCCTTGAGGTCTTGTAACTTTAGGCGATAAGGCACTGCATCACGGAACTATTCTGTGACTTGCCGACTACTCCTTTCTATCGCCGACTTGATTTTGTCCTTCAAGGCTTGGCACACTGGAACATTAGGCGAGACCAAGGCCACTTGGCGACTTGCCTAATGGTTTAGGTGATCCTTAGGCCATTTTTTCTTCGTTCTATCAGCTACCTTGTTCCTTTTTGCTCAATAATGTCCATGCTTTGTCCCTAAGTTCAAATACCTTAGATTCAAGGATTTATATTAGTTATTGGGACAAAATATGCATTTGAGGACACTAAATCTATTAAAATGAAGACCTAAATGAGTCCAAATCATGGACTCATCACTATGCCAAGTTGTACACCAAGGAAATAGTGAAGTGGCATGGGGTTCCCTTGTCTATCATTTCAGATCGGAGTACTCAATTTACTTCACATTTTTGGAAGGCATTCCAACAAGGGCTTGGTACCAAAGTATAACTTAGTGCCGCTTTCCACCCTCGAACGGATGGTCAAGAGGAACGCACCATTCAAACCTTAGTGGACATGTTGAGGGTGTGTGTGATTGATTTCAAAGGTAATTGGAACGACCATCTCCCGTTGATAGAGTTTGCCTACAACAATAGTTACCACTCAAGCATTGCCATGGCTATGTTTTAAGCACTATATGGTAGGAGGTGTAGATCTCCGGTGGGTTAGTTTGAAGTAGGTGAGTTTGCTCTAATTGGTCCCAAACTAGTTTATGATGCCATTGAAAATGTTCGACTCATTATATAGAGGTTGAAAACGGCCCAAAGTTGAAAAAAATCTTATGCCGATATTAGAAGGAGGAATCTTTAATTTGAGGTTGGTGATTGGGTCTACTTGAAAATCTCACCTATGAAAGGTGTGATGAGGTTTGGTAAGAAGGGGAAGCTTAGTACACGGTATCTGGGCCCATACCAAATCTTGAAACGTGTTGGGAAAGTTGCATATGAATTAGACTTGCCAAATGAGATGGCCTCGATTCACCCGGTGTTTCATGTTTCCATGTTCAAGAAGTGCATTGGTGATCCGGTATCCATCCTTCCTTTAGAGGGATTAGGAGTTGATGATAGTCTTTCTTATGAAGATGTCCCGATTGGGATTTTTGATTGGCAAGTGAAGAGGTTGAGAAATAAAGAAGTAGCCTCTGTTAAGGTTTTATGGAGGAATCACTTAGTTGAGGGTGCTACATGAGAGGCTGAGGCCGATATGAAGTTTTGTTATTCTCATGTTTTTCCGACTAATCCTATCCAAACTTGAGGTAAGTAATTCCTCTTGAGTTTTAAGTGTTTTGGGAATCATGTCTATTGTATGAGTTTTCCGTGATTTCTTTATGTTGTGCATGTTCTTGTGAGAATTCATATTTAGTATAAATTGAGTTTTCGTGATTTATATGTTCCTCATGTTGATTTGAATTTTAGTATGATGATTGCATTTTAGACTTCATGAGGTGAATTGATAGACATGCTTAGTTATGTTTTGATGGAATGGAATATTGGCTCCATATTGTTGTGTTGAGCTTACTTCAGTTGGAGAAGGTAATTCCTCCCATGTTGATGTGAATTGAAGAGTTTAATGCATATTGGGTTGGTAGATGTAGTTCCTACTTCCTTGTATTGCATTGGCCATCTTGTGAAATGGAGTTGAAGTTTCCTCATTTTGAGAAGTGAATTGTGCATTTGTGAGTTTTGCACATTTTTGATGTTTCATGCATGATGGGCTATTAGTCTAGAGTTTCTATCTTAGTTTGGTGTTTAGATCATCATTTGGGGATGAATGTTCCCAAGGGGGAGATAATGTAACACCTCAGAAATCTAATGACCTAAGCTAGAGCCCAACACATAGTCTAGTGTCCTGAATGAGTTAAACATAAAGATTAGAGTCGTGAAATGACCTCCCTAAGTTAGTACTAATGTTTTAGGACCTACACATCAAGGCACAACCCCCAAGGACCCTTGAGGAAGACCCAAGTGAAGGTCTAAAAAGTTGTCAAATGATAGCACCACCTATGGTTGAGACTTAGTCTCCCCACCCTTGCCTTCATCTTTACCCTCTATGAAGCATACCACATGATTCTGAACCATCCTCTAGGAGAGTTCATCTTAGCTCCCCAAAACCATTAGGCGACTCGCCGACTGGTTTGGCGAGTCTTTCTGCAATTGCTTTTCTATGAAATTGATTAAGGCATTCCTAACTTTTCCAAATGTTTTGCAAATATGGCTAGACCTAAAGTTTCAGGACGAAACATGCCACCCTGAGGGAAAGCAAAGGGAATTACACTGAATAAGGATGCAGCTGCATCTAAGGGAAAGGCCACAAAACTCCGCACGACTGAGGGAAAAGGCAAGGGTAAAGGCAACGCACCTGCATCACCAGGGCTAAACTCTGACAGTGATAGTGTCTATGATACTTACCTTACCACCTTAGAGAGTGAGGGTGAGCATCAAGAACCCCAAACTGTGGAGTCTGATGATGATAAACAGGTAGTAGCACACAAAGCAGAACTACGCTCTAAAAAGCGGAACGATCCATCTAGGATTTGGATGCATCTCCTCCTCCAGTTCTAGAGCATGCAATGGTGCATTTACCACCAATATAGGGTCCTCCTCCCAAGTCAATGAATAGATTAAAGATAGAGGGTTTAAGGACAATTTTTATGGAAAAGCATATCTCCATGGATGGAGTGATTGATAGGTACCCAAAGATTATTAGATGTCTGAAATCTCATAACTTCCAAATTTTTACAGAGCCCCGTGGTCCATAGATTCCAAGCTGGGTCAGAGAGTTCTACAGTACGTACAGTGCAATGATACCACGTGGGAAGAAGCCGGCAGCTAAATTTACACCAGTTGACTATGTAGTTGTCATAGGAAAGAAGGTGAAATGTGACTCTCTTGCTATAAATTCTATTCTTGGATGCACCACGACATTGGAGGCTACCAGTCAAGTTATGCTCAGAAAGGCGTCAATGGAGGATATGAAAGAATGGTTGGCACTATTAGTATCATATAACACTCCTAAGTGGTTTGAGGCTGGGGCACTTATCGAGAAGAAGGACCTAAATGTGGCAGCAAGGTATTGGTTTGGCTTCATCAGTAGCATGATCATGCCTTCACAGAATGAATCTAGCCTTCACCACATAAAAGCATCCTGTTTAGGTTGCCTCATCATGGGAACAAAGCTTAACTTGGGAAGGATCATTGCTTCAGAGATGCTTATGCGTGCAAGGCAGCGCCGGACCTCACTTCATTTTCCGGTATTGATTACCGAGCTGTGCAGACAAGCTCGGGTACCTAGAGATGCTAAGAAGGATGTGGAAGTAATTTCCACATCCACCACTGATATCCAGAGGATCGAAGCTGAATATGTTAAGGATCAGGTAGAGAAAATTCTAAAAGCTTCCCCGATGGACACCTCCCCAGTTGGGCTCTCAGACTCCATACCTGCAGAGGCATTTTTGCCTACTTCGGCCCCTGGTCCTTCAGGTACATCTACTGCTACTGCTACTCCTTTTGATATTCTAGGTTTTTCCATTGCTGCGCTGCCTCCTAGACCTGCTACTGTCATTGTCTCCCGAACTCTGATCACTCATGCCTCATTACTCTGAATGGGACAGCTCGCCTATTCTACTGATCGTCGATCTCCTGGACTAGAAACCTCCATTTCAAACATAAATCAGGATGCCCTTACGGATGCTGTGACACCATTGAGAGATACCATTGATGCCCTCGAGGCTGGAATAGTAATGTGTGAGCATGACCAAGAAGCTTCAAGAGAAGTAACGTCCTTAAAAGCCGCTATAGCTATTTTGTGGGAAGATGTGGATCAGTTGAAATCCACCGATATGTTCGTGGTCTTTGGAACAGAAGAAATTCTAGATATACTCGACAAGCCTCCGACTACCACAAAAAATGAGGACTGAATGGAGAAGAAAGCAGAGTCTGAACCAGAGACTGATGAAGAGATGCTTGACGATACTGAGGGAGCTGCAGATGAAGATCTGACTCAGACTAAAGCATTGATGATAGATGCGGTTGTGCAGGGTTCCCTGGAAAATACATTTTCTGCTGTCTCTAGTAGAGCAGGGCCCCTTGAGGTGACCCCTGGCGCTGATGCCCAAGTCCATAATGCTACTCCGAGCACTGAGGCCTAGACAGATGGAGAGACTACATAGACATGATCCCTTCTTTACCTCCCTCTCTATCTTTCTTTATTTTTAATTCTAGATATTATGTTAGTTGCATTTGAGGACAAATTCTTTTAATTGTGGTGGGGTGAGGTCTACCTTTGTGTGCTTTTATGACTGATGCTTTGATTGTGTATTTGGGTTGTGAGCCATAGTATTGTGTTTTGCGCTGCTTTTAACGGATGTTTGAGCTTGTGGTTCCTTTTGCTTCAAATTGCAAATGATTTTGACCCTTCCAAAATTTTCGCCACCTCTTGTATACACTTGAATGTGGCTGTTCTTTAGCAAATTTGAATCTCTATTTTGATCAATATCGATGATTCAAATACTGCTCACAATAGAACGAACATGAATGTGCGGCAACGATGAGCCCAAGTGAAGTTACATAGTCATTATGTGAACTCTTTGCATCTCATTATGACTAGCCTATTATCGAACTGATTCTCTTGTGATGAACGTTGCACACTAGAGAAAGTGTGGAGTCTTGTTTGACTTTGGTGTCGTTGCCTTGTGTGATGAGCTTACTGTGAACCATGCATGATAACACCAAGAATTTGCCCCGTTGGTCCAATCAACTAAGTAAGGCTATCTCTTCATATGATCTTAGACAAATTCGAAGAGTGTGAGCAAATTTCACATATACCTCTGTTGTGGCATACCTTGTGAGTGTGTGAACCTCTTTTGAACACCCCTTTAGCCTTTACCTATCTTTGGAAGAAACATGATTAAAACATGACCTTTCTTAAATCCACTACCCATAATCCTCTTGATTTGTGGTTGATTGAATAGCCAACTTAGGAAAAAAGCCTAAGTTGGGGGTGTGGCAAAAAGAGAAGGCAAGTCAAGAAGTGAAAGAAAAGTCTCCTTTCACTCTCTCAAGCTGAATGTGTGGAAAAAGGCCTAGGATGCAGTCTCTTGAGTTGAACCCATGATGTCCTAATAACTATCGACTATCAATTTTGTAGTCTTAGTTTTAAAACCTCTCTCTCGAGCAAGCAAAAAAAACTAAGTTGAAATCGTATTTACAACTACAATCCCATTAAGTTCAAATGAAATTACTAAACAAAATCACATTTAAAAAGCAACTAGATTAACAAAAAGCAATACCCAATACGAAATTTAACCCATATACATAAAACACACTCCAAGAATTGGGGTTTTAACTAGACATAGAAAAAAAGGAACAAAATGATACCAAATCAAAGTAACATCAACTGGGTATGATTTCTATTCACTTCAATCGAGTCTAATATGGAGAATCTTCAACACCCACTTCCAAAATCTTGGAATTGGAAGGTCTCTCTACTTGAAACTTAGAAAAATAAAATGTTGTATTAGAAATTGCGTACTAAGATAAAAATTCAAACTAATATTTATAGTTGTCTAAAAATGTGTTACGAAGGGTCACTCAGCACATTTAGTCACAATCGCCAATGCACTCGATGATCTGCCCTTTGGTCTGCTTCATCGCCTTTCAGCTCTTACCTTCAGTAACTTTGCATTCTGGATCATTGGGCTATTTAGTACTGCTTCGCGGAACTAGTTGGCGACACGCCGAGTGCTCCTTTTCATTGCTGACTTGATCTTTTCCTTCAGGGCTCAGCACAGTGGAACTTTGGGTGAGGTATAGGCCATTAGGCGACTCACCGAATGCATTAGGTGACTCGCCAAATGCATTAGGCGATCCTTAGGCCTTATTTTCTTCGTCTTTTCAGCCATTTTATTCCTTTCTGCCAAGTAGTGTCTATGCTTTGCCTCAAACTCCAAATACCTGAAACTTAAGGATTTACATCATTAATTGAGACAACATATTCATTTAAGGACACTAAATCTATTAAAATGAACCCCTAAATGAGTCCAAATTGTGGACTCATCAACATCCCCTACTTATACTTTTACTTTTCCTCAAGTAAAACTCAAGTTCGGTAGTTCAAAAGGTATGTGTCGAGCAGTGCTACACAAGACTCAACCATGAATGCACACACAAGACTCAATTTACTCATGCGAAGATCAAATGTGCACTCAAAGTTTCAAGTTGTAACACACCATTATCAAAGAATCTCAAGCTCACTATACTTGCTTCAAATGCAAGTTCAAGCTTAACAAAGGAAGTCAAATGCCCTCACACAAAAGAATGATTCCGTATTCACAATCAATGGTTCAACAATTTAAAGTTCCAGAATCAAATGCAACGCTCACACTCACAAAGAAGAACACAACGCATGCTTTCACCCATAGGGTTGCCCGTATTTTCCAATACACAATTGTTTCAGCTCACTCAAGATCAGAAAGGTATTTACAAGGTTTTTAATGGGGATGAGTGCAAAGGTATGCTGATTTAGGCTTAGTGACTTTCATCCTCAAGAAATATGGTGCTCACAACACTTCCTTTCCTATTCTTTCATCATTTTCTTTAGTGCTCAGAAGTCATCCCATTATTCACTTTCCATGGATTGTTCGGGAACCCCATTTCTTTTGTACTTTATTCCACAACGTATTCATCCTTTTTCTTTTTATTCTCTTTTTTTTATATGGAGGGGTTCAATTTTTCTCAAAACCATAGGTTAAAGGAGACTTTTCTTGCACTTCTTGACTTGCCTTCTCTTTTTACCACACCCCTAACTTAGGCTTTTGGCCTAAGTTGGCTATTCAATCAATTCACAAATCAAGAGGATTATAGGTAGTGGATTAAGGGAGGTCATGTTTTCATCAAGTTTCATCCGAAGAAAGGTAAGGCTCAAGGGGTGTTCAAAAAAGGATCACGCAATTACAAGGTAGGTCACAAAAGAGGTACATGTAAAATTGGCTCACACTCTTCGAAGCTGCATAAGATCATATCAAGAGCTAGCCTTACTTAGTCGGCCGAACCAACGGGGCAACTTCTAGGTGTTATCAGGCGTGGTTCACAGTAAGCTCATCACACAAGACATCGACAACAAAGTTAAACAAGACTCTACACTTTTGCTAGTATGCAACGATCATTACAAGAGACTCGATTCGATAATTGGCTGGTCACAACTAGATGTACAGAGTTCACATATTGTCTATGCAACTTCATTTGGCCTCATCGTAGCCGCACATTCATGTTGGTTTGATTATGAGAATTATTCAAGTCATCGATATTGATCAAAATCTATACTCAAATTTGCAAGAGAACAGCCACATTCAACACAGAAGTGCTGGCAACAAATTTTTGGAAGGGTAAAAAATCATTTTCAATTTAAAATCAAGGAGCCACAAGCTTAAACCTTCCAAACAAAGTAGTGTCAACACAATTTAGGTTAAAACCCCAATATATAAACAAAACAAGAGTCATAATCAGCACACATACATGGACCTAACCCCACCACAATTAAAAACATTTGTCCTCAAATGCAAATAACATTATATTAAGTATTCAAAATAAAGAAAGACAGAGAGGGAGGTAAATAGGGGATCCTGTCTACACAGTCACTCCGTCTGTCTGGGCATTATTGCCCGATGCCTCATCCTGATCCTGGGCATCAGTGCCCGAGGTCACCTAAGGAAGAACAAAGTTCTAGATTCACCAAGGTCTATTAAGTGTGACTCTACCAAAAAGACATGTACCGCTCTACAGAATCCCCAAGCCCATGAAGGAATATTAGGGTCTAGGGTAATGGTCTTCCTAGCAGAAGTGGGCCTCCTGCCTTGCCTTTCCCATTAGTTGTGGGTAGTTTCGTAGCTTTGCCTCTCGACGTAGCTGCATCCTCATTTATCGCAATCCCTTTGGGCTTTTCTTGGGCTGCTGTTATTCTTTCAGCAGCTTTTGATTTAGTCATCTCTGCAAAATCTCTAAGAGAAGTTAGAAAAACTTAAATAAAACCACAACAAAACAATTGCAGACAGACTCGCCAAACTAGATAGCTAATCACCGAATTTCTTAGGAGAGCTAGATCGACCTCGCCGAAGGAATTAGCTCTAAAACTGCAGCAATTAGGCAATTGGAAAAACCACTCGGCATGTCACCGATAGCTTTCGGTGAACAAGGACAGGCTCGCCAAAATTTATAGTACAAAAAGGGTTCAGGGGTGCAAGAAAAACAATGGTCAAGAAGGCTTTCGATGAGTTGCTAAGTGCTTTTGCCAATCTCAAGCCTCTCGCTGAAAGCTACAGGATCCAATATCGAACAAAGCTTGAAATTAACAATGAGATAAGGAACTTTGGTGAACCGCTGAGTGGTTCGGCGAGATCAACCCAGCTCACCAAATGACCCAACGTGCTTACTTTCAACCCACTTCTCAAAATTAACCCTTGCAACCTCTGAAAACAAAATTAAAGCATGCACTAATGAAATCAAGGTAGAACCCATAACACCCAAACACAACCCCTCAAATGTTAATCCATTTTAAGGCATACAATTACGAGAACTCAACAGTCACAACTACTCGGGCAAGATTTTTAAATTAAAAATGGCATTTAAGCATTCTAATCCTATTAAAGAGGTCCAGCACACATCGTTAAGATAATATCATTACAAGTGAGTACAAATTCAATAAAATAAACTCAAACCAACCTTTTATACCTATTAAAGTACTTTGAAATGCTAGGTGACAATGAAATCCAACTCCAAGCACAAATCAACAACCAAAATACTTATGGAATACAAAAATATTTAAAATACTAACTTGGTGTGAGTTTGTGAAGTTTAAAAGTAAGGCAAAGTGAAGAGTTTGAAACTCTAAAACCTTTGGCCATAAATAACCATCCAGTTCGCATCCATTCAGCAACGTTCGTCACACTAGCCCACCTATTCAACTTTTACAGGATCTTCAGTTGCTAGGGGGTTCACACGCCAGTCTCCATCGAGATCGCCTACATGGTCAGTGACTCACCAATAATTTCCTAGGCTTATTGAGTTTTATAGACTCCAATTTTGAAGATGTCTTAAGCAAAATGGCGGATTAGGTCGGGCTCGCGAACCTCTTCGATGAATCACCGACTTGACCTGTTGCTCTACACCTTGCATTTTTTGAACACTTTCCATATTTCAACCTGTACAAACAACACACCATTATTTTACCAAAACACAAATAAATGTAATAAGGGGTTTTGGGTTACCTCCCAAGTAGCGCCTTAGTTAACGTCGCGGCACGACGCAAGTCCACCTTCAAACCTCATTCTTGGGGTTGACCATAGTGTCACTAGGCAACCCTCCTTTTTGTCTTAGATTTAGGTGAGACAACAACTGACCCATTTGGGTATCTAGTTGCATATTGATACTAAATGAGAGGTAACAGTCTGGCTAAGGACTGACACATCTTCTTTCATTACTTTCAAGATCTTGTTTGAACCCTCAACTTTGTCGAGGATACAAAAAATAATATCTGCAGACCTACTACCCTCTGAATCCTTTGGCTTTTGGCACTCGTGGGGAGGCACATACCTATCCTTCTCCCCATCCTTCCAATTCGGATTACGGTCTCTCCATTCACGCTTTTTCCAACCTTCATCTCTAGCCCAACCTTGGTTACCATCCTGCCTTAGGTAGTTTGAACGATAACCACCGCCTTGGTTGGTAGAAATTTCAGCTCCTCATTTTACAACGCATTAAACTTTGCCTCTTCCCGATTTGCACACCCGATACCCACAACATTGATACCCCGAGCACCAGCTCCCATGACATTTTTGGAAAAAATGTCAAGTTGTGTCATGATCTTGGCCATATTTTGGTCCCTCTCTTGATCTTTTTCCATCTGTTCCTTGGTCAATATGAATGTAAGAGGGGAGACTTGATCTTCACTGGTGTACTAAGCCTGATTTATCGTGGTCATTCTACCTAAGATCTGAGTTGCGATCACGTAAGGCTGTTTCATCAAATCTCCTTGAGAAAGTTGGTCAGCAACGCCCTTGTTCACCGAGTCTAGGCTTCGGTAGAAATATTACAACAATACATTGTCAAGCAAGCTAGGAGTTGGGCATTGAAGCACCAACTTCTTGAATCGCAGCAAAGTCTCATGAATTGGCTCGCCCTCCAAACACTTATAGCTTTGGATATTGTCCTGTAGAGTCATCATCTTCGAGGGAGGGAAAAATTGCACATTAAATGCGGTGACCAACCCCTTCCATGAAGTGATTGAGTCATGTGGCAATTTAGATAGCCACTTTCATGCTTCTCCCATCAAAGAGAATGGGAACAACCGTAAACGAACCAACTCTTGGGATATATTTCTAAAAGAGAATGGTCGCACACATCCATGAAATTTTGAATGTGCTCATAAGGGTCTTCATGAGCTAATCCACTGAAAGCCATGGGTCGTTGTAGTATAGTGGTAAGTATTCCCGCCTGTTGTGACTAGGTGAAAGTTTAAACCTCTCTCTCAAGCAAACCTAATATCCCCACATCACCTTTAATTTCAGGCTGTATGTGTTATTGGATACTGTAACTTTTGGTGAGAAGCTTGATGTCACCAAAGGCACACGGTGACTCATCGATCGCCTTTTGTTTTGCCCTTCGTCTGCACCCCTAAACCCTTGCTGCAATGGAACTTCCGGTGGGCTAGCCTTGGCTCGCCAAAAGCTATTGGCAAATCACTAAAAAGTGACCTCCCATCGCCAACTTGCTGAGAATTTTAAGCCAATCCTTTAAGTGAACCCAACTTAGCTCTCCAAAGAGATTGGGCGACTCACCGACTTGATCAGCGAGTCTGTCTGCAGTTAATTTTTCTGTGCTTTGGTGCGATTATTTATTAACTTTTCTCCAATATTTTGCAGTTATGGTGCGAACAAATCTAGATAGGCCACCCCAGAAGAAAGCACAGGGCATTACTATAAACGAAGGGTGATCAGGTCCTCCAAATAAGAGAAGGCAAGAACATCCACTGGGAGACATCTTGAGGATCACCTAAGCTATTACGCATGTCGCGCAAAGGTCCTAAATTCCGCTGAATGTTCCAAAGGTGATGAGCCACGGCGAGAAGGTTAAGTCCGCAATTAAAAAAGCAATAAGGCCGCCAAGCATTTCGTGAAGCAAAGACTTATCGCCAATGCCTCAAAATGGGAGAATGTTGAAGGCAGAGTAGAAAGGTAATGAACCAGACCAAAGAGTGGATCACCGAGTGTGTCGGAGATCCTGACTAACTGCGCTGAATGGTCCATCAGAGCACAAAGTTTTGAACAATATATATACTTGTGTAAATTTTTAGCTTAGTATTAGAATTAAGACAGAAATTTCATTTGGCAGACTTAGAATATTTTCAGTTTTAGTTCTTAGAGTTTTTGGAGACATTGAGCTTGAAGACTTCTAATTCAAACAAATTGGAAGTGGGTGTTGGAAATTCTTCATCCTAGACTCATTTAAAGTAAATATAAATCATACCTAGTTGATGTTACTTCAATTTGGTATCATTTTCTTCCTTTTTTCTATGTCTAGCTAAAACCCCAATTCTTGGGGTGTGATTTTGTGAATATGGGTTAAATTTATTGTTGGGTGTTGCTTATTATTGGTATATTCACCATTTAAATGTGATTTAGTAGATGTGTTTGAACTTAATGAGATTGTAGTTTCAAATACGATTTCATCTTAGTGTTTCTAGCTTGCTCAAGAGAGAGGTTTTAAAACTAAGACTACTAAATCGATAGCCGGTGGTAATTGGGTCATCGTGGGTTAAGCTCGAGAGAGTGCATCATTGGCGCTCCCCCAGACATTCATCTCGAGAGAGTGAATAGGCTAAGGCAGAGGCTGTGCTTAAATGTGGCAACTCAGTGTTCGAGAGAAATTGAGTTGATTCGGGGTAAGTTGCTTGAGACAGAATTTACCCCCACTAAAGTCTAGCCTAGTTACAAATATTTAGCAATGTACTATCAATAGTATTTACCCGATAGTGTCTTTTATCCAATATTCCTATCACATCCCAAGAATCTCGTCTCCATATCTCGTTTCCTTATATTTTTGTCGTTTTTGTTGATTAGCTAATAAAAACCCCCATTGATAATTGACGCTTGCATCACCCCTTAGATTTAGTATGTTTGTATTCGATAATATTTATAGCTATGATTGATTAGAACTAAATTTTATTTTTATATTATTTCTCGAAACCACTCCCTATGGGAACGATCCGAACCCTTGGTTGGGTTATATCACTACACGCGATCATTAGTACTTGAACCGAAGTAGTGTCCTGATACTTGAAGTCAAAATGGTGCCGCTACCGGGGACTTTCAGCAAAAAGCCTGATGTCACCAAAGACACTCGGCGACTCACCAATCGTCTCTTGTTTCGCCCTTTGTCTGCACCCCTGAACCATTGTTGCATTGTAACTTTAGGCGGGCTACCCTTGCTTGCCAAATGATTTTGGCGATTTTCCAAAAGGGATTACCCTTCGCCAACTTGCCATAGTATTTGAGCCAATCCTTCCAGCGAGCCCGATTTCACTCGCCAAAGAGATTTGGTGTCTCGCTGACTTGATCGGCGAGTATGGCTGCAGTTAATTTTCTTTGCTTCAATGTGAATATTTACTAACTTTTCTCTAATGTTTTGCTGACATGGACAGACCTAAAGTTGTAGGATGAAACGTGCCACCCCAAGGGAAAGAAAAGGGGATTATACTAAATGAGGATGCAGCTGCATCTAAGGGAAAGACTACAAAACATTGCACAAATGTTGGGAAAGGTAAGGGCAAAGAAAAGGAACTTGAGTCACTACATGTCAGCTCTGACAGTGACAGCATCTATGCCACACACCTCAACACTTATGAAGGTAAGAATGAACACCAGGATCACCAATCTGTTGCTTGTGATGATGATGAGTTGACCATATCCCGTAGAGCCGAGCTACGCTCCAAAACGATGCATGATCCATCTAGGATCAGAACTCCTCAAGACACCACTCCTCCTCCTCCAGTTCCAGATCAAGCAATGGTGCTCATAGCACCAATACAGGTTCCTCCTCCCAAGTCAATGAACAGATTAAAGACGAAGGGATTAAGGAAAATTATTGAGGAAAAGCGTCTCTCCACGAATGGAGTGATTGATATGTATCCCGAGATTATGATATGTCTGAAATCTCATAATTTCTAGATTTTCACAAAGACACCTAGTCCATATATTCCAAGTTAGGCTAGAGAGTTCTATAGTGCATACAATATCTTGATTCCACAAAGAAGGAAACAAGCATCGACATTCAAACCAATCGACTATGTGATAGTCCGTGGCAGAAAAGTGTCATGTGACGTCACCGTGATAAATGCAGTCTTGGAGTGCACAAATAATAGTGCCGACCCTCACCAATACAGGATGAAGACTAAGTCATTCGAGGATATAAAGAACTGGCTAGTCCCTCTTATCTGTGGCAGCACTCCAAAGTGGTTAGAGCTAGGGGCCACAATAATGAAGAGGGACCTGCATATAGCTGTAAGGTACTAGTTTGGCTTTATCAGCAACACTGTAATGCCATCCCAGAATGAGTCCGTTCTTCGCCACTCTAAGGCGGCCTGTGTTGGTGAAATCATTGCATGAGAGCGAATAAACTTGGGGATGATAATTGCTTCAGAAATGCTCATGTGTGCAAAGCAGCACCAAACCTCACTTCATTTCCCAGTATTGATCACTAAGCTGTGCAAATGGGCTCGATTACCTAGAGATGAAAAGAAAGATGTAAAAGTGATTCCCACATCCTCCACTGTTATTTGGAGAATATAATCTACATATCTAAAGGATCAGGCAGAGAAAATGCAGAAAGCAGCCCTAGTGGACATCCCTCCAGCTGAGGTTTCAGACTCTATACCTATAGAAGCATCTTTGCCTACTTCGACCCTGGGCCTTCAGGTACAACTACTGCTACTCCCTCTTAGACTCCAGGTTCTTTTGTTACGACATTGCCTCCCAGACCTACTGTTATTGTGTCTCTCGTGCTCCAATCACTCAGGCGTCATTACTTCGGATGGGACAGCTTTCCTATTCTGCAGATCGTCGGGGAGCTAGACTTGAGACCTCCATTCCTGGCATGATTCAAGATGCCTTGACTGATGATTTGGAACCATTGAGCGCTGCCATTGATACTTTTATGGCAAAAATAGTAGTGTGTAGGCATGGTCAAGGGGCCATTGAGGAGCTTAAGCTCTACCATAACATTTGAGATATGAATTCTTATAGATAAATGGTACTTTACCGGTCATCATAGCGGCCGATTTAACTGCGGAACAAGTTGAGGCGTTGGTTTCTGTGTTGAAGAAGTTCAAGCGGGCTATTGGGTGGACTATTGTGGACATCATTGGGATTCCTTCTGGTATTTGTTCTTATAAAATCAAACTCATACTAGATAACAAGCTTAGTATTGAGCACCAAAGGAGACTAAATCCATTTATGCAAGAGGTAGTGAAGAAGGAAATGATCAAGTGGTTGGATGCTGGAATTATTTATCCCATTGCAGATAGTAGTTAGGTTTGTCATGTTCATTATGAGCCCAAGAAAGGTGGGATTACACTGGTTCCTAATGCAAGAAACAAGTTTGTTCCGATGCGGCTCATGACTGAATGGAGAGTATGCATGGACTACCGAAAATTAAATACTTGGAAAGAAAAGGATCATTTCCCTATGCCATTCAAGGATCATATGTTGGACCGCCTTGCTTGTAAGGGTTGGTATTGCTTTCTTGATGGTTATTCGGGCTACAATCAGATCTCCACAGCTCTGGAAGACCAAGAGAAGACCATATTCACTTACCCTTATGGAACTTTCACCTTACAACAGATGCCATTTGGGTTGTGTAATGCTCCATCAACCTTCTAGCGTTGCATGATATCGATCTTTTTCGATATGGTGGAGGACACTATTGAGGTATTTATGGATGATTTCTTTGTTGTAGGTGACTCATTTTATGGTTGATTGGATCATTTGGCCGAGGTACAGAAACGGTGTGAAGAGTGCAATCTTGTGCTCAATTGGGAAAAGTTCCACTTCATGGTGAAAGAGGGGATCTTTCTAGGACATCGGATTTCTGAGAAGGGTATTGAGGTTGATAGAGCAAAAGTCGAGGTAATAGAAAAACTTCCACCTCCTATCTCTGTTAAAGGTGTTAGAACTTTTCTTGGGCATGTAGGCTTTTATAGGAGGTTTATAAAGGATTTCTCCAAAATTGCACACCTATTGTGCAAATTACCCGAAAAGGAGTGTACGTTTGAGTTTGATGATGCTTGTCTGAGAGCATTTGGAGAGTTAAAGGAACAACTAGTTTCCGCACCTATAATTATTTCACTGGATTAGGGGCAACCGTTTGACGTGATGTGTGATGCGAGTGGAGTGGTGCTTAGTGTGGTATTGGGGAAGATGCGAGAGAAAATTCTTCATCCTATTTACAATGCTGGGTAGTAAGGTCATAGTGCATACTGATCATTCTGCATTGAGGTATTTGATGGCTAAGAAGGATGCAGAAGTTTGATTTTGAGGTGAAAGATAGAAAAGGGACAGAAAATCAAGTTGTCGATCATTTTTCTAGATTAGAGGGTGAAGCTATGCTCAAGCTAGGAGATGGGGCTGAAATTAATGATGCGTTTCCAGATGAATAGATATTTGCGGCTTCTCATGATCTTATTCCTTGGTTCGTAGATTTTGCTAACTACTTGGCAAGAGATATGGTTCTATCGGATTTGTCTTTTCACCAAAGGAAAAAGTTTATGCATGATGTGAAGAAGTTCTTTTGGGATGAGTCTTATTTGTTCCGTATTTGTGCTGATGGGATTATTCATCATTGTGTGCCCGAGGTTGAGATGATGAGTATACTAAAAGTGTGCCATTTTTCGCCTATTGGTGGGCATCATAGAGGTATTCGGACTGTGCATGAGATTTTGCAGTCTAGGTATTACTAGCCTATCATCCACCAAGATGCTCATGATTTTACGGAGTCTTGTGGTCGTTGCCAAAGAGAAGGAGGAATTTCAAAGAGGCAAGAGCTAACTATGAATTCGATTTTGCTGATTGAGTTGTTTGATATTTGGGGCATTGATTTTATGGATCCATTTATGAGTTCATATGGAATAAAGTATATTCTTGTTGTGGTTGATTATATGTCGAAATGAATGGAAGCAATTGCATATTCAAACAATGAAGGTAAAAGTGTCACTGCATTCCTTAAAAAAAATATATTCTCTAGATTTGGTACACCTAGGGTGATTATCAGCGATGGAGGTTCCCATTTCTGTAATAATTTTTTCAAAGCATTTCTTGAGAAATATGGAGTCTGCCACAATGTAGCAACTCCTTAACATCCGCAATCTAGTGGACAAGTTCAAGTGTCCAACAAAGAGAACAAGCAGATTCTGGCTAAGACTGTGAATGCTAATAGAACCGATTGGTCAAGGAGGATTGATGATGCTCTATGGGCCTATCGCACCGCATTTAAGACTCACATAGGTATGTCCCCTTACCAATTTGTATATAGGAAGTCTTGTCATTTGCCGTAGAGCTAAAGCATAAGGCTATATGGGCTCTAAAGAAGTTGAATTTGGATTGGGGTGCCGCATCGAGTCAGAGAGTGAATGACATGAATGCGCTTATGAGTTTCGCCTAAGAGCTTATGAAAGTTAAGTATCATAAGATCTATTGCTTCTATTCAACTCAAGGTTGCGCTTGTTTCCTGGCAAGCTCAAGTCCAAGTGGACTGGGTCATTCATAGTCACTCAAGTGTTCCCACATGGAGCGGTCGAGCTCGAGAACAATGAGGGAACAAGGTTCAAGATGAACGGGAAAAGGATCAAGGCCTACCTGGGAAAAGAGGAGAATGTGCAAGAAGTGGTTGAGACCTACTATCTTGATGAAGTCTAAGTAATCAAGAGGCCTGCATCGTGCCACGACGTTAAATCAAGTGCTACTTGGGAGGCAACCCAAGATGTGCAATCTAGCCAACTATAGATTTTTCTTTTCAATTTAGGAGTTTTCTTTTTTTATTTAAATTTCTCTAATCCTTTAGATAGGTGTTTTATGTTTGCATTAGTGTTGGCTAGATATAGCATAGGGTCCGTGTCTAAAAAAGTGTCCATAAAATGTAAAAATAAAGGCCTAATGGTTGCTACATATGCTGGGATGAAAAGCAAAATCTACAGAAAAAAAAGGTATGTGTAGAGGTCTACGGACCCTATCGACAGTTCAGGGTCCATCCACGGACTGTGGATGGTGTGTCTAGACCCCAAGTAAGTTTATAACTTTTCCAAGTGTAAGAGTCACCTACGGACCACACCTACGGTCCATAGGTCGGCCCACGGCCCGTAGATGGGGTTTCGTCGGTCCAAACCTAGGTCTTACCCGACCCGACCCGACCCGACCCAAAAAAATTTTAAAATAAAACCCCTCATTTTTATATTCATCCTCCACATTCAAAACTCCCTCCCAACCGTTTCTAACCCTTTCCTCTCACTAAATCACTGCATTAACCTCCCAAATCCCACAGATCACTCCCCATTCAGTTCCTCATATTCCAAAATCACTCTTCCCCTTCCCCAAATCCTCATTTCCATTTCCACAGCAATTCCATTGTCTGGGTTTGGTGTCGAAAGGCTAGCATAAAGGTCTAAGGAGTTCATTTTCATCACACAATCACCCACTTCCAATACTTGTAAGGTAAACGACTTCACTTTAACTCCAAATTTCGGTATTCATTGTTCAATACATGAAGTCACGAAGTGGGTATTGACCTTGGGTTGTTTTTGTATGAAATAGCATGATAAACTATATTTAGAAACACCCTTGGGACGATATAATGTGATTGTGTTGTCTTTGTAATCAAATAAATATGGGTAAATAGTCTAAATGGAAGTTTTGACTTAGGGTTCCTAGTTTTGCACGCTACAAATGTTAAATAATGAGTAATCGAAACCCTAGGTATGACAAACTATCATAAATTTTGTTGAAATACATGATTAGACTTAGGTTGATTGTTTGTATGGTTGAAAAATGGTTTACGAATGAAGCATGTCTGATATGTGGCACAGACCTGACCCACGTAACCCTGTCCACGAACCGTAAGTCAACCTACGGACCGTAGATCAAGTCTGTGGGTCTGTTGCACATGTAGAATCAACTAAATGTTGAACCACGTAGGTGGACTACTGTCCGTAGGTTAACCTACAGACCATTCTACACATCCGTGGTTCCCTTTAGAGCCTAACTTTTTAGGACCTCTGACCTACGGAAGGGATGTAGGTCAACCTATGAACTGTAGGTGCGGTGGCCACTGAAGCTACTGTACATAATTTTTTTAGTTTTTGTTTTGGTTCGTTCTTTAGTCTAAAAAATTTTCGAGTGTGTTACTAGTTTATTTTGGTACTAATTCCTTCTCCTCAGGTACCATGGCTCCCAAGAAAGCTCTAGTCTACGCCACAAGGGGCAAGTCCAAATCAATCGCACTAACCCTTCGGCTAATTAATAAAGATACTGATGTGGAGAATGACCCTGCATATGTCCCACCCAGTACTAGGACATCCCATACTGCACCACGCATCATACGGAATCAAGCCCAGCAGGTGGTTTCTAAAGTTGTTTGTTTTTATTTGGTTTGTTTTTATTTGGAGTCATTGTCAGACAGGATACTGTTCATGAATAGTAGTACTATTCATAAATAGTAAAATGTCAAATATGTAAATAGTAAAGGTCAAGTTACTGTGTAAATAGTAAAAGTCGGTTACTGTTCATTACTGTTCATGAATAGTAGAGGTCATTCATGAATAGTAAAGTCATGTAAATTCGTTTATAAATAACATTGAGGAGGAAGGGACGATCATCCCTCAACTCCCACTTTTCATTCATATTTTACCCTCAACTTCCGCTACCCCCCAAATTGGTATCAGAGCTAGATAATAAAAAATCTAAATGGAGAAATCTAACAACAACCAGGAAACTATGAAGGAACCAGTTCCAGAAAATCTACAAACAGAGGTATTTTCATATTTCAATATGAACAACTAAACTCTCTTATTCCTGATAATCTCTTGATTATTATTTGATTATTATCATGTTATAGTATTGTTATGCTGAATTAAATTTGAAGTAGTTTGCTATGAACGAAGGTAGGCTGAGAATAGGTAAGCCCAGACTATGTCATCCGAAACCGGAAACCCAGTTAGGCAAAAGAGAAGCCGTATATTTCAGAAAATATAAAAGAAATACAAAATCTTATGATAAAGAAACAAGAATATTATGAAAAAAATGTTTTTATGGATGAAACTTATAGAGAACAATTATTAGAAAAAATTAATGAAATAAAACAAGAATTAAGATTTAGACAAAATAGACTAGAAGATAATATATGGGCAGGAGTATGCCAAAAATCTATAAAAGCACAAAGAAAAATGATATTCTTATTAGACCTACAATTACAACACTTAGAATATAAATATCAACATAACTTATAATGAATAAAGAAGAATATGCTGTAGAAGAAAAAATATATAAAAGTCAAGATGGACTAGAAATAAAAATAATGCATTCAAACTTAGAAAGAAGATATAAAAAAATAGGAACCCAATTATACCTAATGTCAGATAAAGAATCAGCAAAATTAGAAGATAGTCTAACAACAATGGTACGTTTATATAAATAAATTTACTTAATCGATAGGAATAAAGAAATCGAATAAATTAGAGAACAAGCTAAAAAAGAAATTAAACAAATAGAAGAAGTAAAAGATACTAGAATTCAAGAATTACAAAAAGAATTAGAAAGACTTAAACAACTATACGAAGAAAAATTAAAAGCAAAAGAAGAGTACAAGAAAAGAATCAAGAATTAAAGTTAAATCAAGAAATAGAAAGAATGAAAACAATGTTAGAAGAAATGTAAGAATTACGAATTAAAAATAGAAGAGTTAAGAATAAATGAAATAAATGAAGAAGAAAATGATAATATTTGAAAATAATTATGAATCATATTCAAACATATACTTGACCTTATAGAAAAGATAAAAATATAGAAATAAATGTAGGAAATTTAGATGAAAAACCTAGTACTTCAAATCCTAAAACACGAATGGATACAACTCCAACATATTATACTTACGAAAAGAAAATAGAGATAAAGCCTTATGGGATAAAAGATTGAATAAAAATTGATACCTAGACAAACTACGGATCAAAATAATTTCTTAAATTTAGACTCAGTAGCGTATACAAATAAAACAATTCAATTATGGATAGGTTATATATCAAAACAATTAATAGATAACAAGATATCAATGATGGATGCCCCAGGATACATAGAAAGAACACTTATAGGAACAATAAAAATATGGTTACAAAATTTAACACCAACAAGCTTAGAAACACTAAGAAATAATACGAAACTTAATAATGAAATAGCAACATCAGCAATAGACATATTAAATAAATATGAAATATCAATTAGAAATGAATTTGGAAGTATGACAAATGTAAATAGAAGAACAAATGTAAAGATAAAATAATAAATGAAATTTATTGAATATATTAGCAATATGTAAAATGAGTTACATAGATGAATATACATGTGCATTTAGAGAATATTACTATAAAGGAATATATACAAATGATGAAAGTAAAGAAATAAGAAAATTATATTACACAAAATTACCAGAACCATTTAGTTCAAAAATAATAAAAGATTGGGAAGAATCAAATACAGTAGATACACTAGGAGCTAGAATAAAATTCTTACAACAATGGTTTATGAAACTATGTGAGAAACATAAAGAAGAATTAAAACTAGAAAAAATATTAGTAAAAAACTTAGCATATTGTACAAGCAAGTTAGCACCCCAATTCGGAATAAAATTCCAAGAAAAAGATATTATATAAAAAATTGTAAACAAAAAAGACCACACAAAGTTAAGAAAAATATAACAGAATGTAAATGTTATAATTGTGGAAAATAGGACATTTAGCTAGAGACTGTAAATTACCAATTTGGGGGGTAGCGGAAGTTGAGAGTAAAATATGAATGAAAAGTGGGAGTTGAGGGATGATAGATCCCCTTCTCCTAACATATATATATATATATACAAAACTTACATGGCTACTATTTATGAACAGTAGGTGACTTCTACTATTCATGAATAGTGACTGACTCTTACTATTTACACAGTGACTTGACCTTTACTATTTACACAGTAACCGACTCTTACTATTCACATAATTGACATTTTACTATTTATGAATAGTATTTTTTGTCTTTTACTATTCATTAATAGTATCCTGTCGGTGACTCTTAATAAAAACAAACTAAACAAAATACTTTACTTTTACTTTACAAAAGAAAGCAAATAACTTTACAAAAGGGAAGATCCTACTTTTGACTAATTACATATCTATTTCCATCATATCTTTTGTTTCATTTGTGCCTTCAAGAAATCATTGCCTCTTTTGTATAGTTTTATTCCAACTGTACGGTTAGAACGTTGTTATCTTCTCCGTGGCATTTGGAACATATATGTTCTGAATATTTGCTGCTGATTGTTGTACAATATCTGGTTAATAATGCTGATGAAATGAAATTTTGCTTGATAGCTCTTGTCGTTGGTATATTTTCTGGTTTTAGGAGGCTTAGTATCCATTGTCGTATTTCCTCCATATCTCCTTCTCTAGTTTCTTGACAGTTAGAATATATCATCGTATTATCTCGGCTATAGTAACTCCATATTGTATTGTTGTTTAGGTAATTATTTGCTAACTCCGTTAATATTGTAGCTATTCCTATAACTCTTCTGTTGGCATAAAAGTCAGGAATATCTACAATAGGTATCTCATCTTGTTTCTCTATTTTTTCTGGGATTAACATATCTCTAGTCAAACCTATCTTTATGACCTGTATAATCGGTTTTATCTCATCATATAGTATTTTTGCAGTGGCTGTATAGAATTTAATGAAAAATAGTGTTCCTTTAGTAATTCGTTTGTAAGTTAAGAATGCTTTGTATAATTCTGGTATCTTCGATATCTCATCTCCGTGTGTACTTTGTACTAAGTAGTCCGTAGTTATAACAAGTTGTAACCAAATTTATATTTGTTCTGTAGGGAAATTAGTTTGTTGTAGCCTTGTAGGTGTTGGGTAATGTAATCGATTTGGTTCTTTTGTGTTTATAGCTCGGGGTTTTTGTTTAAGTAAGTTTGGACTTTGTAAATATTTTCGTATAGGTACGGTAATGTGGTTTTATGTATTTTTCTGTTGGGCTAAATTTGTTTTTATATGTAGTGGTTTGTGGAGTAGGCATGATTTTTGTATCTTTGGTGTCAGATATAGTTTATCAAAAAGTTTGTTCATATTTGTATTTGTATAACTTTTTTCTTCTATAGCTTTTTCTTTCTTTGTAACTCCTGATGTACCTGCAGCTGTATTTAAACAAACATTATGGGTTTTATGGATTTTCCCAACGTCTCCTTCTGGTTCTGGAATTTTAACGTCTTCTGATCGACGAGTTCGCATTTTTAACGCCATGTCACGATCGCTAGCTTGCTCTTTTTAGTTTCAGATCTCACCATCCATACTATCCACTTTTTTACAAAGTATAGTTAGGAGGTTGAGTATTTGATCCATTGTATTTGTTTTTTCAGTATCTTTGTCTTGAGAGGTGATCTGCAATCACATTCTTGTCAGTTTTTATAATTTCAATTGTAAATGAAAAATTTAATATATTTACTACCAGTCTTCTTATTTCTTTTGTCAGAATCGAGTCTTGTACTTTTTGGTTATCCACCATTTTACTCGTGTATTATCTGTTCTAACAATAAATTTGTTATATACAATATATGGTTCAAAAGCAAATAAACATTTATATAAGGCAAATAATTCTTTTCTATTTATTTCCCATTTTATTTGTGGGTCTGTATATGATCCTGAATAATATCTACTGATGATGTTCTATTTTTTCATTTATATATTTATATTTTAATACTCCTCCGTAACTATGATCACTAGAGTCTGCTTTCCACTATATAAGTAAATTGTTTATTTTCATCCGAAAGTATAATTTTGGTAAATCTTTACACATGATTTTTATTTTTCGATATGTTTTTATCTTGTTCATCAAAGTAATATTCTATATCTTTCTTTAATTTTTTCTGTAATGGTTTTAAATTTTCTGCTAATTTTGGTATATATTCTCTTACTTGGTTAACTAATCCTAAAAATGATTGTAATTTTTTCTTACTATCTAATAATTCTTCAGAATTAACTATTTTTTGTACAATATGTGTTTGCATTTTTATCCCATTTTTATCTATTTGTACTCCTAAGAATTCTATTTGATTTTTCATAATTTCAGCTTTCTTTTTTGATAAGCTAATTCCTGATACTTCTATAATATGTATAAATTTTTCTAACAACTTTAGATGTTCTTCTTTTGTTCTTGAATATAATAATATGTCGTCTATATATACTACACAATTTTCTAGTTGGTTAAAAGATATATCCATAAAGTGTTGATATCTACCTGGTGCGTTTTTATATCCAAATGGTAAAACATTTCATTCGTAAAATCCTTATGGTACGGTAAATGCTGTTAAATGTTTAGATTCTTCTTCTAGTTTTAGGTGGTAAAATCCTGATTTACAGTCAAATTTACTAAAGTAATTATATCTTTGTATTTGTCTTACTTTTAATATTTTATTAGGTATAGGGTAATTATATGTTTTAGTTTTTGCGTTTAGATTCCTATAATCAATAACCATTCTACTTTTTCCTCTTTTCTGTTCACTATGTTTATTTACTATGAATGCTGGACTATTATGTTTACTATTGCTTTCTTGTATATACTTATTTTCTAATAATTCATTTACATGCATTTTAAATTCTGATTGGTCTTCGAAATTATATCTTAATGGTTTTTGTGTTATTATACTATTTTCATCTATTAGTTCAATCTTTACTTTTGTTTTATGTTTATCCCATCCTTGTAATGGGTTTTCGTTATATAATGAGTTTAATTTATCATTTATTGCTTGTATTTTATCTACTGTGAATATTATAATTTCTATTTTATGATCATTAGTTGTTATATTTTCTAACTTTTGGGTAATTTTTTCACTTCCTTTTATCCATGGTATATTTTTTTTGATTTTATTATTAACTCTTTTTGCTCCTATTTTGTGATTACATATGGTAGTGAACCACCAATGTGTTTTTGTTATAGTGTGTGGATATAGTTTTTCTAAAAAAGGCATTCCTAATAATATATCTTTATTTGTAAATTCATAACTATAGATCTCTTCGATTACTAATATTTTATCCCATATTTGTGTTTTTATGTTTTTAGCTTTATGTGTTATCATGCTTCCTTCATTATTAAATCCTGTTACTATTAATGGTGTCTTTAATTTTTCCCATTTACTATCTGGTAGACAATTATGTTTACACATATTTGCTTCTGCTCCTGTGTCTATCATAGGTGTGTAATATCTATTATAGTATCCTTCTATAATTATTTTTGCTAAAATATATATTTTTGTCATTTAAAGATTTAGTTTATCATATAATTGTTCGTTTAATAATTACTTTCTTGTTTTCATAAGTTATTGTTAGTTGTTTATCATCTATATTATATGGTTTAACTATTTCTAGCCATTTTATTCCTTATGTAATATTATTATTTCCTTGATGTATTTTGAATTTAATTTTTATTGGTATTCCTCCAATAATTAGTTCTTGTTCAGTAGTTTCTTCTATGTTTACCAAAGCTCTAGGTAATTCTGTGTTTATATTTTCTGCTGTAATTATTTCATGTTCTTTGACTAGTTCCCTTATGATTTGGTTTTCTACTTGTCCTGTATTTATAGTTATTAAATATTTTCTTTGGTCTAATATTCCTGTAATATAATATTGATATGGTTGCATTTCATCTTTCTTTTGCTCTAATGTTTTAGGTATTAAGTCGCAATCTAATCTTCTAGATGTACTGGTTCTTGATGATGAAGGTATATCGTAACTTAATCTTTTAGATGTACTTAATCTTTCTTTTACTATCTCTAAATCTTCTTCCATATCTATTTCTTTATAACTGTAATCATTATTATCTATTACTGTAATTATTTTGTCAAATGGATTTTCTATTTTGATTTTTTGAATCTTATTTTTTGCTGTTATTTTATGCTTTGTAGTTAACACATATAAATTTTTACATCTTGCTGTAAATATTTTACTTCCCGGTGCTAATTCTATGCCTGACATTTTCCAGTATAGTACTAGTGATTTATCTATGTTCTTGTCTTCTATTGCTACTGAATAGTTTGCACTTATAATAAATTTAAATTTTTGATATATTAAATTTCCTCTAACTGCACTTATAATACTTTTTTCTATAGGTTGAATTATTCTATCATCTGCTAAATATAATTCTATAGGTGTATCTATTCCTTCTCTAAAACATGCTTTTATCAATATTTCTGTTGCTCCTAAATGTACATATTTTATTGGATTTTTTGATTTTACTTCTTGGATTTCTTTATTAATTATTTTTTTATTTATGATAGCAATTTGAATAAGTTTTTTAATCTAGGTACTTCTAATATCTTATCTATGCTTAAGTCTAATTCTTTTCTTTTTATTTGTTCAAACATATTATTGTCAAATATGATCTTTTGTTCTGTATATTCATTATCTTGATATTCTTCCTTACTTATCATTTTTATATCGCTTTCAGTCATAATCAGAAGCTGTCTCTATTTCATCTTTTAATTCAATATTTGTGAATTCGTATATGCTATCTTCATTTTCTAATTCATAATCTAAATAATCTATCTGTTTATATTTATCGTTTTCTATTATTACCTCTGTTATTTGTTTTTTCTTTAAATCTTTTGGTAATTTACAGTCTCTAGCTAAATGTCCTAGTTTTCCACAATTATAACATTTACATTCTGTTATATTTTTCTTAACTTTGTGTGGTCTTTTTTGTTTATAATTTTTTATATAATATCTTTTTCTTGGAATTTTATTCAATTAAAAGCTAACTTGCTTGTACAATATGCTAAGTTTTTTACTAATATTTTTTCTAGTTTTAATTCTTCTTTATGTTTCTCACATAGTTTCATAAACCATTGTTGTAAGAATTTTATTCTAGCTCATAGTGTATCTACTGTATTTGATTCTTCCCAATCTTTTATTATTTTTGAACTAAATGGTTCTGATAATTTTGTGTAATATAATTTTCTTATTTCTTTACTTTCATCATTTGTATATATTCCTTTATAGTAATATTCTCTAAATGCACATGTATATTCATCGTGTTGAATAAGTTTTTAAATCTAGGTACTTCTAGTATTTTATCTATGCTTAAGTCTAATTCTTTTCCTTTTATTTGTTCAAACATATTATTGTCAAATATTATCTTTTGTTCTGTATATTCATTATCTTGATATTCTTCTTTACTTATTATTTTTATATCATTTTCAGTCATAATAATCAGAAAATGACTCTATTTCTTCTTCTAATTCAATGTCTGTTATTTCGTATATGCTATCTTCATTTTCTAATTCATAATCCAAATAATCTATCTGTTTATATTTATCGTTTTCTATTATTACCTCTGTTATTTGTTTTTTCTTTAAATCTTTTGGCAATTTACAGTCTCTAGCTAAATGTCCTAGTTTTCCACAATTATAACATTTACATTCTGTTATATTTTTCTTAATTCTATGTGGTCTTTTTTGTTTATAATTTTTTATATATGGAAGAAGATTTAGAGATAGTAAAAGAAAGATTAAGTACATCTAAAAGATTAAGTTACGATACACCTTCATCATCAAGAACCAGTACATCTAGAAGATTAGACTGCGACTTAATACCTAAAACATTAGAGCAAAAGAAAGATGAAATACAACCATATCAATATTATATTACAGGAATATTAGACCAAAGAAAATATTTAATAACTATAAATACAGGACAAGTAGAAAACCAAATCATAAGGGAACTAGTCAAAGAACATGAAATAATTACAGCAGAAAATATAAACACAGAATTACCTAGAGCTTTGGTAAACATAGAAGAAACTACTGAACAAGAACTAATTATTGGAGGAATACCAATAAAAATTAAATTCAAAATACATCAAGGAAATAATAATATTACATTAGGAATAAAATGGCTAGAAACAGTTAAACCATATAATATAGATGATAAACAACTAACAATAACTTATGAAAACAAGAAAGTAATTATTAAACGAACAATTATATGATAAACTAAATCTTTAAATGACAAAAATATATATTTTAGCAAAAATAATTATAGAAAATATTTACAAAATCCAAACATACTTGAATAAAAACCCAAGAGCCACAAATATAAAAGAACCAAATACAGACTATATTACCCAACACCTACAGGGATACAACAAACTAATAGCATTACCAGGCACAAATACAAACTTGATTACAACTTGTTATAACTACGGACTACTTAGTACAGTGTACACAGCTACAGGAGATGAAATATCGAAGATACCCGAATTATACAAAGCATTCTTAACTTACAAACGATTTACTAAAGGAACACTATTTTTCATTAAATTCTATACAGCCACTGCAGAAATACTATACGATGAGATAAAACCGATTATACAGGTCATAAAGATAGGTTTGACCAGAGATATGTTAATTCCAGAAAAAATAGAGAAACAAGATGAGATACCTATTGTAGATGTTTCAGACTTCTATGCAAACAAAAGAGTTATTGGAATAGCTACAATACTGACGGAACTAGCAAATAATTACCTAAACAACAATACAATATGGAGTTACTATAGCCGAGATAATACGATGATATATTCCAACTGTCGAGAAACTAGAGAAGGAGATATGGAGGAAATACGACAATGGATACTAAGCCTCCTAAAACCAGAAAATGTACCAACGACAAGAGCTATCAGGAAAAATTTCATTTCATCAGCATTATTAACCAGATATTGTACAACAATCGAAAGAAATATTCGTAATATATATGTTCCAAATGTCACGAGAAGATAACAATGTCCCAACCGCATACCGAATAAAACTATCACAAAGAACATACAAAATAGCCGGCAGACTGATGAAGACAGCCGACAAAACAAAAGATAGGACGGAGACATTTATGTAAAAAGTCAAAAGTAGGATAGGAATCTTATATTCCCTTTTGTAAAGTTATTTGTTTTCTTTTGTAAAGTAAAGTAAAGTAGTTTGTTTTTATTAAGAGTCATCGGCAGGATACTATTCATGAATAGTAAAAAACAAAAATACTATTCATAAATAGTAAAATGTCAATTATGTAAATAGTAAGAGTTCTTCATCGTAAATAGTAAAGGTCAAGTCACTGTGTAAATAGTAAGAGTCAAGTCACTATTCATGATACTGTTCATGAATAGTAACCATGTAAATGTTTTGTATATATATATACGTTAGGAGAAGGGGATCATCATCCCTCAACTCCCACTTTTCATTCATATTTTACTCTCAACTTCCGCTACCCCCCAAATTGTTTTTCTTGGAATTTTATTCTTATGTTTTGTTTTGAAGCGTTTATACTTCTTTATCCTTTTCTTTTTATATGGATTTTTGCATCCGAATTGGGGTGCTAACTTGCTTGTACAATATGCTAAGTTTTTTACTAATATTTTTTCTAGTTTTAATTCTTCTTTATGTTTCTCACATAGTTTCATAAACCATTGTTGTAAGAATTTTATTCTAGCTCCTAGTGTATCTACTGTATTTGATTCTTCCCAATCTTTTATTATTTTTGAACTAAATGGTTCTGGTAATTTTGTGTAATATAATTTTCTTATTTCTTTACTTTCATCATTTGTATATATTCCTTTATAGTAATATTCTCTAAATGCACATGTATATTCATCTATGTAACTCATTTTACATATTGCTAATTTATTCATTAAATTTGCATTTATTATTTTATCTTTCTCGTTGTTCTTCTATTTCTCGTTGTCATACTTCCAAATTCATTTCTAATTGATATTTCATATTTATTTAATATGTCTATTGCTGATGTTGCTATTTCATTATTAAGTTTCGTATTACTTCTTAGTGTTTCTAAGCTTGTTGGTGTTAAATTTTGTAACCATATTTTTACTGTTCCTATAAGTGTTCTTTCTATGTATCCTGGGGCATCCATTATTGATATCTTGTTATCTATTAATTGTTTTTATATAAAACCTAATCATAATAGAATTGATTTATTAGTATCTCCTAAACAGACTAAATCTAAGAAATTATTTTGATCCGTAGTTTGTCTAGGTATCCAATTTTTATTCAATCTTTTATCCCATAAGGCTTTATCTCTATTTTCTTTTTCGTAAGTATAATATGTTGGAGTTGTATCCATTCGTGTTTTAGGATTTGAAGTACTAGGTTTTTCATCTAAATTTCCTACATTTATTTCTATATTTTTATCTTTTTCTATAAGGTCAGTATATGTTTCTGAATATGATTCATAATTATTTTCTGAAATATTATCATTTTCTTCTTCATTTATTTCATTTATTCTTAACTCTTCTATTTTTAATTCAGGTAATTCTTCTGTTTCTTCTAACATTGTTTTCATTCTTTCTATTTCTTGATTTAACTTTAATTCTTCAGTTCTTTTCTTGTACTCTTCTTTTGCTTTTAATTTTTCTTCGTATAGTTGTTTAAGTCTTTCTAATTCTTTTTGTAATTCTTGAATTCTAGTATCTTTTACTTCTTCTATTTGTTTAATTTCTTTTTTAGCTTGTTCTCTAATTTTTTCGATTTCTTTTTTCCTATCGATTTCGTCATTTTCTTTTTTTAATCGTACCATTGTTGTTAGACTATCTTCTAATTTTGCTGATTCTTTATCTGGCATTAGGTATAATTGGGTTCCTATTTTTTTATATCTTCTTTCTAAGTTTGAATGTATTATTTTTATTTCTAGTCCATCTTGACTTTTATATATTTTTTCTTCTACAGAATATTCTTCTTTATTCATTATAAGTTATGTTGATATTTATATTCTAAGCGTTGTAATTGTAGGTCTAATAAGAATATCGTTTTTCTTTGTGCTTTTATAGATTTTTGGCATACTCGCCATATATATTATCTTCTAGTCTATTTTGTCTAAATCTTAATTCTTGTTTTATTTCATTAATTTTTTCTAATAATTGTTCTCTATAAGTTTCATCCATAAAAACATTTTTTCATAATATTCTTGTTTCTTTATCATAAGATTTTGTATTTCTTTTATATTTTCTGAAATATATTCTAAGTACTCCATATCTTGGGTTCTTTGGTACGTTTTAATATTATTTATTAAAAGTTTATTTAGTAGTTCTAAATCTTCTATAGTTTGTAGCCAATATGTTAGATATTCGTAGTTTATCATTAATCTGAATATAAGTCATATAATTCATCTATATTTTGAATAGTTAGTTCTTGCCAATTTTGTTCTATAAGTTTCATTATCTGGTCTAGTTCTCATCATTTCTTCAATAATTAAAAGGTCATAAATTTTTCTTTTATGTCAATATTAAGTGTTTTAAGAACATATAAAATAAGTATTTTATAATTATAATCTTCATCTAGTAAGTATGTGTTCATCATTTTCATGATTTCTAAACAAGTTTATTCCTTCTAACCTTCTTGTTTGTTATTATCAATTATCAAATTATATTAAAGTTATCCTAAATAAATTCTTTTGGTCACTACTATGATTTTCACTTTCAATCGATCTAATAAATAGCCTTTCAACAAGTTCGATTTCCTCAAACGGCTTCTCTTTGCCTAACTGGTTTCCGCTTTGATGGCATAGTCCTGGGCTTACCTATTCTCAAATTTACCTTCGTTCATAGCAAACTACTTCAAATTTAATTCAGCATAACAATACTATAACATGATAATAATCAAATAATAATCAAGAGATTATCAGGAATAAGAGAGTTTAGTTGTTCATATTGAAATATGAAAATACCTCTGTTTGTAGATTTTCTGGAACTGGTTCCTTCATAGTTTCCTGGTTGTTGTTAGATTTCTCCATTTAGATTTTTTATTATCTAGCTCTGATACCAATTTGGGGTGTAGCGGAAGTTGAGAGTAAAATATGAATGAAAAGTGGGAGTTGAGGGATGATAGATCCCCTTCTCCTAACATATATATATAAATACAAAACTTACATGGCTACTATTTATGAACAGTAGGTGACTTCTACTATTCATGAATAGTGACTGACTCTTACTATTTACACAGTGACTTGACCTTTACTATTTACACAGTAACCGACTCTTACTATTCACATAATTGAATCTTAATAAAAACAAACTACTTTACTTTACTTTACAAAATAAAACAAATAACTTTACAAAAGGGAAGATAAGATTCCTATCCTACTTTTGACTTTTTACATAAATGTCTCCGTCCAATCTTTTGTTTTGTCGGCTGTCTTCATCAGTCTGCCGGCTATTTTGTATCTTCTTTGTGATAGTTTTATTCCAAATGCATTTGTTAGGACATTGTTATCTTCTCCGTGACATTTGGAACATATATGTTCGAATATTTGTCACGATTGTTGTACAATATCCGTTAATAATGCCGATGAAATGAAATTTTTCCTGATAGCTCTTGTCGTTGGTACATTTTCTGGTTTTAGGAGGCTTAGTATCCATTGTCGTATTTCCTCCATATCTCCTTCTCTAGTTTCTCGACAGTTGGAATATATCATCGTATTATCTCGGCTATAGTAACTCCATATTGTATTGTTGTTTAGGTAATTATTTGCTAGTTCCGTCAGTATTGTAGCTATTCCAATAACTCTTTTGTTTGCATAGAAGTCTGGAACATCTACAATAGGTATCTCATCTTGTTTCTCTATTTTTTCTGGAATTAACATATCTCTGGTCAAACCTATCTTTATGACCTGTATAATCGGTTTTATCTCATCGTATAGTATTTTTGCAGTGGCTGTATAGAATTTAATGAAAAATAGTGTTCCTTTAGTAATTCGTTTGTAAGTTAAGAATGCTTTGTATAATTCGGGTATCTTCGATATTTCATCTCCTGTAGCTGTGTACACTGTATTAAGTAGTCCGTAGTTATAACAAGTTGTAATCAAGTTTGTATTTGTGCCTGGTAATGCTATTAGTTTGTTGTATCCCTGTAGGTGTTGGGTAATATAGTCTGTATTTGGTTCTTTTATATTTGTGGCTCTTGGGTTTTTATTCAAGTATGTTTGGATTTTGTAAATATTTTCTGTATAGGTACGGGTGATGTGGTTATATGTATTCTTCTGTTGGGCTAGACTGTTTTTGTATGTAGTGGTTTGTGGAGTAGGTACGGATTTTTGTATCTTTGGTGTTGTGTATGGTTTATCAAAAAGTTTGTTCATATTTGTATTTGTATAACTTTTTTCTTCTGTAGCTTTTTCTTTCTTTGTAACTCCTGATGTACCTGCAGCTGTATTTAAACAAACATTATGGGTTTTATGGAGTTTCCCAACATCTCCTTCTAGTTCTGGAATTTTAACGTCTTCCGATCGACGTAGCTCCGCATTTTTAACGTCATGTCACGATCGCTAGCTTGCTCTTTTAGCTTCTGTATCTCACCATCCATACTATCCACTTTTTTACAAAGTGTAGTTAGGAGGTTGAGTATTTGATCCATTGTATTTGTTTTTTCAGTATCTTTGTCTTTGAGAGGTGATCTGCAATCACATTCTTGTCAGTTTTTATAATTTCAATTGTAAATGAAAAATTTAATATATTTACTACCAGTCTTCTTATTTCTTTTGTCGTAACTGAGTCTTGTACTTTTTTGGTTATCCACCATTTTACCTGTGTATTATCTGTTCTAACAATAAATTTGTTATATACAATATATGGTTCAAAAGATAATAAATATTTATGTAAGGCAAATAATTCTTTTCTATTTATTTCCCATTTTATTTGTGGGTCTGTATATGATCCTGAATAATATCTACAGTGATGTTCTATTTTTTCATTTATATATTTATATTTTAATACTCCTCCGTAACTATGATCACTAGAGTCTGTTTCCACTATATAAGTAAATTGTTTATTTTCATCTGGAAAGTATAATTTTGGTAAATCTTTACACATGATTTTTATTTTTCTGATATGTTTTTTATCTTGTTCATCAAAGTAATATTCTATATCTTTCTTTAATTTTTTCTGTAATGGTTTTAAATTTTCTGCTAATTTTGGTATATATTCTCTTACTTGGTTAACTAATCCTAAAAATGATTGTAATTTTTTCTTAGTATCTAATAATTCTTCAGAATTAACTATTTTTTGTACAATATGTGTTTGCATTTTTATCCCATTTTTATCTATTTGTATTCCTAAGAATTCTATTTGATTTTTCATAATTTCAGCTTTCTTTTTTGATAAGCTAATTCCTGATACTTCTATAATATGTATAAATTTTTCTAATAACTTTAGATGTTCTTCTTTTGTTCTTGAATATAATAATATGTCGTCTATATATACTACACAATTTTCTAGTTGGTTAAAATATATATCCATAAAGTGTTGATATCTACTGCATGCTTTTTATATCCAAATGGTAAAACATTCCATTCGTGAAAATCCTTGTGGTACGGTAAATATCGTTAAATGTTTAGATTCTTCTTCTAGTTTTAGGTGGTAAAATCGATTTACACCAAATTTACTAAAGTAATTATATCCTTGTATTTGTCTTACTTTTAATATTTTATTAGGTATAGGTAATTATATGTTTTAGTTTTTATGCTTAGATTCCTATAATCAATAACCATTCTACTTTTTCCTCTTTTCTGTTCACTATGTTTATTTACTATGAATGCTGGACTATTATGTTTACTATTGCTTTCTTGTATATACTTATTTTCTAATAATTCATTTACATGCATTTTAAATTCTGATTGGTCTTCGAAATTATATCTTAATGGTTTTTGTGTTATTATACTATTTTCATCTATTAGTTCAATCTTTACTTTTATTTTATGTTTATCCCATCCTTGTAATGGGTTTTCGTTATATAATGAGTTTAATTTATGATTTATTGCTTGTATTTTATCTACTGTGAATATTATAATTTCTATTTTATGATCATTAGTTGTTATATTTTCTAACTTTTGGGTAATTTTTTCACTTCCTTTTATCCATGGTGTATTTTTTCTGATTTTATTATTAACTCTTTTTGCTCCTATTTTGTGATTACATATGGTAGTGAACCACCAATGTGTTTTTGTTATAGTGTGTGGATATAGTTTTTCTAAAAAAGGCATTCCTAATAATATATCTTTATTTGTAAATTCATAACTATAGATCTCTTCGATTACTAATATTTTATCCCATATTTGTGTTTTTATGTTTTTAGCTTTATGTGTTATCATGCTTCCTTCATTATTAAATCCTGTTACTATTAATGGTGTCTTTAATTTTTCTCATTTACTATCTAGTAGACAATTATGTTTACACATATTTGCTTCTGCTCCTGTGTCTATCATAGGTGTGTAATATCTATTATAGTACCTTCTATAATTATTTTTGCTAAAATATATATTTTTGTCATTTAAAGATTTAGTTTATCATATAATTGTTCGTTTAATAATTACTTTCTTGTTTTCATAAGTTATTGTTAGTTGTTTATCATCTATATTATATGGTTTAACTGTTTCTAGCCATTTTATTCCTAATGTAATATTATTATTTCCTTGATGTATTTTGAATTTAATTTTTATTGGTATTCCTCCAATAATTAGTTCTTGTTCAGTAGTTTCTTCTATGTTTACCAAAGCTCTAGGTAATTCTGTGTTTATATTTTCTGCTGTAATAATTTCATGTTCTTTGACTAGTTCCCATATGATTTGGTTTTCTACTTGTCCTGTATTTATAGTTATTAAATATTTTCTTTGGTCTAATATTCCTGTAATATAATATTGATATGGTTGTATTTCATCTTTCTTTTGCTCTAATGTTTTAGGTATTAAGTCGCAGTCTAATCTTCTAGATGTACTGGTTCTTGATGATGAAGGTGTATCGTAACTTAATCTTTTAGATGTACTTAATCTTTCTTTTACTATCTCTAAATCTTCTTCCATATCTATTTCTTTATAACTGTAATCATTATTATCTATTACTGTAATTATTTTGTCAAATGGATTTTCTATTTTGATTTTTTGAATCTTATTTTTTGCTGTTATTTTATGCTTTGTAGTTAACACATATAAATTTTTACATCTTGCTGTAAATATTTTACTTCCCGGTGCTAATTCTATGCCTGACATATTCCAGTATAGTACTAGTGATTTATCTATGTTGTTGTCTTCTATTGCTACTGAATAGTTTGCACTTATAATAAATTTAAATTTTTGATATATTAAATTTCCTCTAACTGCACTTATAATACTTTTTTCTATAGGTTGAGTTATTCTATCATCTGCTAAATATAATTCTATAGGTGTATCTATTCCTTCTCTAAAACATGCTTTTATCAATATTTCTGTTGCTCCTAAATGTACATATTTTATTGGATTTTTTTATTTTAATTCTTGGATTTCTTTATTAACTATTTTTTTATTTATGATAGGTATTTTAGCTTTACCTTTAATATATTTACAATCTATTACATGTTCTTTTTGGCTTACTACGTAATATTCATCGTGTTGTAATTTGAATAAGTTTTTTAATCTAGGTACTTCTAATATTTTATCTATGCTTAAGTCTAGTTCTTTTCCGTTTATTTGTTCAAACATATTATTGTCAAATATTATTTTTTGTTCTGTATATTCATTATTTTGATAGTCTTCTTTACTTATTATTTTTATATCATCCATAAAAACATTTTTCATATTATTCTTGTTTCTTTATCATAAGATTTTGTATTTCTTTTATATTTTCTGAAATATATTCTAAGTACTCCATATCTTGGGTTCTTTGGTACGTTTTAATATTATTTATTAAAAGTTTATTTAGTAGTTCTAAATCTTCTATAGTTTGTAGCCAATATGTTAGATATTCGTAGTTTATCATTAATCAGAATATAAGTCATACAATTCATCTATATTTTGAATAGTTAGTTCTTGCCAATTTTGTTCTATAAGTTCCATTATCTGATCTAGTTCTGTCATTTCTTCATTAATTAAAAGGTCATAAATTTTTCTTTTTATGTCAATATTAAGAGTTTTAAGAACATATAAAATAAGTATTTTATAATTATAATCTTCATCTAGTAAGTATGTGTTCATCATTTTCATGATTTCTAAACAAGTTTATTCCTTCTAACCTTCTTGTTTGTTATTATCAATTATCAAATTATATTAAAGTTATCCTAAATAAATTCTTTTGGTCACTACTATAATTTTTAGCTTCAATCAGTTACCCTAACAGCGCCTTCAAAAAGTTCGTACTTCCCCTCAAACGGCTTCTCTTTTGCCTAATTGGGTTTCCGGTTTCGGATGGCATAGTCTGGGCTTACCTATTCTCAGCCTACCTTCGTTCATAGCAAACTACTTCGAATTTAATTCAGCATAACAATACTATAACATGATAATAATCAAATAATAATCAAGAGATTATCAGGAATAAGAGAGTTTAGT
Source organism: Solanum pinnatisectum (assembly GCA_035578085.1). Lineage (NCBI taxonomy): Eukaryota > Viridiplantae > Streptophyta > Magnoliopsida > Solanales > Solanaceae > Solanum > Solanum pinnatisectum. The sequence continues at coordinate 815,191 of JAWPEI010000033.1, read as the reverse complement.
TGTTCATATTGAAATATGAAAATACCTCTGTTTGTAGATTTTCTGGAACTGGTTCCTTCATAGTTTCCTGGTTGTTGTTAGATTTCTCCATTTAGATTTTTTATTATCTTGCTCTGATACCAATTTGGGGGTAGCGGAAGTTGAGAGTAAAATATGAATGAAAAGTGGGAGTTCAGGGATGATCGTCCCTTCCTCCTTCATGTTATTTGTTTTGGTAATTCTGTGTTTATATTTTCTGCTGTAATTATTTCATGTTCTTTGACTAGTTCCCTTATGATTTGGTTTTCTACTTGTCCTGTATTTATAGTTATTAAATATTTTCTTTGGTCTAATATTCCTGTAATATAATATTGATATGGTTGTATTTCATCTTTCTTTTGCTCTAATGTTTTAGGTATTAAGTCGCAGTCTAATCTTCTAGATGTACTGGTTCTTGATGATGAAGGTGTATCGTAACTTAATCTTTTAGATGTACTTAATCTTTCTTTTACTATCTCTAAATCTTCTTCCATATCTATTTCTTTATAACTGTAATCATTATTATCTATTACTGTAATTATTTTGTCAAATGGATTTTCTATCTTGATTTTTTGAATCTTATTTTTTGTTGTTATTTTATGCTTTGTAGTTAACACATATAAATTTTTACATCTTGTCAGAATATTTTACTTCCTGCTAATTCTATGCCCGACATTTTCCAAAGATAGTACTAGTGATTTATCTATGTTCTTGTCTTCTATTGCTACTGAATAGTTTGCACTTATAATAAATTTAAATTTTTGATATATTAAATTTCCTCTAACTGCACTTATAATACTTTTTTCTATAGGTTGAATTATCCTATCATCTGCTAAATATAGTTCTATAGGTGTATCTATTCCTTCTCTAAAACATGTTTTTATCAATATTTCATTGTTCCTAAATGTACATATTTTATTGGATTTTTTTATTTTAATTCTTGGATTTCTTTATTAATTATTTTTTTATTTATAATAGGTATTTTAGCTTTTCCTTTAATATATTTACAATCTATTACATGTTCTTTTTGGCTTACTACATAATATTCATCGTGTTGTAATTTGAATAAGTTTTTAAATCTCTTCTAATATCTTATCTATGCTTAAATCTAATTCTTTTCCTTTTATTTGTTCAAACATATTGTTGTCAAATATTATCTTTTGTTCTCAGATATTCATTATCTTGATATTCTTCCTTACTTATTATTTTTATATCGCTTCTACCATAATCGAAGTCGTCTCTATTTCATCTTCTAATTCAATATCTATGAATTCGTATATGCTATCTTCATTTTCTAATTCATAATCTAAATAATCTATCTGCTTATATTTATCGCTTTCTATTATTACCTCGTTATTTGTTTTTCTTTAAATCTTTTGGTAATTTATACTCTAGCTAAATGTCCTAGTTTTCCACAATTATAACATTTACATTCTCATATATTTTTCTTAACTTTGTGTGGTCTTTTTGTTTATAATTTTTTATATAATATCTTTTTCTTGGAATTTTATTCTTATATTTTGTTTTGAAGCGTTTATACTTCTTTATCCTTTTCTTTTTATATGGATTTTTGCATCCGAATTGGGGTGCTAACTTGCTTGTACAATATGCTAAGTTTTTTACTAATATTTTTTCTAGTTTTAATTCTTCTTTATGTTTCTCACATAGTTTCATAAACCATTGTTGTAAGAATTTTATTCTAGCTCCTAGTGTATCTACTGTATTTGATTCTTCCCAATCTTTTATTATTTTTGAACTAAATAGTTCTGGTAATTTTGTGTAATATAATTTTCTTATTTCTTTACTTTCATCATTTGTATATATTCCTTTATAGTAATATTCTCTAAATGCACGTGTATATTCATCTATGTAACTCATTTTACATATTGCTAATTTATTCATTAAATTTCTGTTTATTATTTTATCTTTCTGTTGAGAGTAAAATATGAATGAAAAGTGGGAGTTGAGGGATGATCGTCCCTTCCTCCTTCATCTTATTTATAAGCGAATTTACATAACTTTTACTATTCATGAATGACCTCTACTATTCATGAATAGTAACCGACTCTTACTATTTACACAGTAACTTGACCTTTACTATTTACATAGTAACCGACTCTTACTATTTACATAATTGACATTTTACTATTTATGAATAGTATTTTTTGTCTTTTACTATTAATTAATAGTATCCTGTCGGTGACTCTTAATAAAAACAAACTACTTTACTTTACTTTACAAAAGAAAACAAATAACTTTACAAAAGGGAAGATAAGATTCCTATCCTACTTTTGACTTTTTACATAAATGTCTTCTTCATATCTTCTTTGTTGTCGGCTGTCTTTATCAGGCTGCCGGCTATTTTGTATCTTCTTTGTGATAGTTTTATTCCAGCTGTACGATTGGGACATTGTTATCTTCTCCGTGACATTTGGAACATATATGTTTTCAATATTTGCTGCTGATTGTTGTACAATATCTGGTTAATAATGCTGATGAAATGAAATTTTTCCTGATAGCTCTTGTCGTTGGTATATTTTCTGGTTTTAGGAGGCTTAGTATCCATTGTCGTATTTCTTTCATATCTCCTTCTCTAGTTTCTCGACAGTTAAAATATATCATCGTATTATCTCGGCTATAGTAACTCCATATTGTATTGTTGTTTAGGTAATTATTTGCTAGTTCCGTCAGTATTGTAGCTATTCCAATAACTCTTTTGTTTGCATAGAAGTCTGGAACATCTACAATATGTATCTCATCTTGTTTCTCTATTTTTTCTGGAATTAACATATCTCTGGTCAAAATATTGATAAAAGCATGTTTTAGAGAAAGAATAGATACACCTATAGAATTATATTTAGCAGATTATAGAATAATTCAACCTATAGAAAAAAGTATTATAAGTGCAGTTAGAGGAAATTTAATATATCAAAAATTTAAATTTATTATAAGTGCAAACTATTCAGTAGCAATAGAAGACAAAAACATAGATAAATCACTAGTGCTATATTGGAAAATGGCAGGAATAGAATTAGCACCAGGAAGTAAAATATTTACAGCAAGATGTAAAAATTTATATGTATTAACTACAAAGCATAAAATAACAGCAAGAAATAAGATTCAAAAAATTAAAATAGAAAATCCATTTGATAAAATAATTTCAGTAATAGACAATAATGATTACAGCTATAAAGAAATAGATATTGAAGAAGATTTAGAGATAGTAAAAGAAAGATTAAGTACATCTAAAAGATTAAGCGACGATACACCTTCATCATCACGAACTAGTACATCTAGAAGATTAGATTGCGACTTATTAGAACAAAAGAAAGATGAATTACAACCATATCAATATTATATCACAGGAATATTAGACCAAAGAAAATATTTAATAACTATAAATACAGGACAAGTAGAAAACCAAATTATAAGAGAACCAGTCAAAGAACATGAAATAATTACAGGAGAAAATATAAATACAGAATTACCTAGAGCTTTGGTAAATATAGAAGAAACTACTGAACAAGAACTAATTATTGGAGGAATACCAATAAAAATTAAATTTAAAATACATCAAGGAAATAATAATATTACATTAGGAATAAAATGGCTAGAAACAGTTAAACCATATAATATAGATGATAAACAACTAACAATAACTTATGAAAACAAGAAAGTAATTGTTAAACGAACAATTATATGATAAACTAAATCTTTAAATGACAAAAATATATATTTTAGCAAAAATAATTATAGAAGGATATTATAATAGATATTACACACCTATGATAGACACAGAGTGTAAGCAAATATGTGTAAACATAATTGTCTACCAGATAGTAAATGGGAAAAATTAAAGACACCATTAATAGTAACAGGATTTAATAATGAAGGAAGCATGATAACACATAAAGCTAAAAACATAAAAACACAAATATGGGATAAAATATTAGTAATCGAAGAGATCTATAGTTATGAATTTACAAATAAAGATATATTATTAGGAATGCCTTTTTTAGAAAAACTATATCCACACACTATAACAAAAACACATTGGTGGTTCACTACCATATGTAATCACAAAATAGGAGCAAAAAGAGTTAATAATAAAATCAGAAAAAATACACCATGGATAAAAGAAGTGAAAAAATTACCCAAAAGTTAGAAAATATAACAACTAATGATCATAAAATAGAAATTATAATATTCACAGTAGATAAAATACAAGCAATAAATGATAAATTAAACTCATTATATAACGAAAACCCATTACAAGGATGGGATAAACATAAAACAAAAGTAAAGATTGAACTAATAGATGAAAATAGTATAATAACACAAAAACCATTAAGATATAATTTCGAAGACCAATCAGAATTTAAAATGCATGTAAATGAATTATTAGAAAATAAGTATATACAAGAAAGCAATAGTAAACATAATAGTCCAGCATTCATAGTAAATAAACATAGTGAACAGAAAAGAGGAAAAAGTAGAATGGTTATTGATTATAGGAATCTAAACGCAAAAACTAAAACATATAATTACCCTATACCTAATAAAATATTAAAAGTAAGACAAATACAAGGATATAATTACTTTAGTAAATTTGACTGTAAATCAGGATTTTACCACCTAAAACTAGAAGAAGAATCTAAACATTTAACAGCATTTTACGAATGGAATGTTTTACCATTTGGATATAAAAACGCACCAGGTAGATATCAACACTTTATGGATATATATTTTAACCAACTAGAAAATTGTGTAGTATATATAGACGACATATTATTATATTCAAGAACAAAAGAAGAACATCTAAAGTTATTAGAAAAATTTATACATATTATAGAAGTATCAGGAATTAGCTTATCAAAAAAGAAAGCTGAAATTATGAAAAATCAAATAGAATTCTTAGGAATACAAATAGATAAAAATGGGATAAAAATGCAAACACATATTGTACAAAAATAGTTAATTCAAGAATTATTAGATACTAAGAAAAATTACAATCATTTTTAGGATTAGTTAACCAAGTAAGAGAATATATACCAAAATTAGCGTAAAATTTAAAACCATTACGTAAAAATTAAAGAAAGATATAGAATATTACTTTGATGAACAAGATAAAAACATATCAAAAATAAAAATCATGTGTAAAGATTTACCAAAATTATACTTTTCAGATGAAAATAAACAATTTACTTATATAGTGGAAACAGACTCTAGTGATCATAGTTACGAGGAGTATTAAAATATAAATATATAAATGAAAAATAGAACATCACAGTAGATATTATTCAGATCATATACACTCCACAAATAAAATGGGAAATAAATAGAAAAGAATTATTTGCCTTATATAAATGTTTATTAGCTTTTGAACCATATATTATATATAACAAATTTATTGTTAGAACAGATAATACATGTAAAATGGTGGATAACCAAAAAGTACAAGACTCCATTTACAAAAGAAATAAGAAGATCGGTAGTAAATATATTAAATTTTTCATTTACAATTGAAATTATAAAATCGACAAGAATGTGATTGCAGATCACCTCTCAAGACAAAGATATCAAAAACAAATACAATGGATCAAATACTCAACCTCCTAACTACACTTTGTAAAAAGTGGATAGTATGGATGGTGAGATCTGAAGCTTAAAAGAGCAAGCTAGCAACAAGAAAGATGACGTTAAAAATGCTGAGCTACGCCGATCGGAAGACGTTAAAATTCCGTAACTAGAAGGAGACGTTGGGAAACTCCATAAAACCCATAATGTTTGTTTAAATACAATTGCAGTACATCAGAGTTACAAAGAAAGAAAAAGCTAGAAGAAAAAAGTTATACAAATACAAATATGAACAAACTTTTGATAAACCATATACAACACCAAAGATACAAAAATCAGACCTACTCCACAAACCACTACATATAAAAACAAAATTTAGCCCAACAGAAAAATACATATAACCACATCACCCGTACCTATACAGAAAATATTTACAAAGTCCAAACTTACTTAAACAAAAACCCCAGAGCTATAAACACAAAAGAACCAAATACTGATTACATTACCCAACACCTACAAGGCTACAACAAACTAATTGCCCTACCAGGAACAAATATAAATTTGGTTACAACTTGTTATAACTACGGACTACTTAGTACAGTGTACACAGCTACAGGAGATGAGATATCGAAGATACCAGAATTATACAAAGCATTCTTAATTTACAAACGAATTACTAAAGGAACACTACTTTTCATTAAATTCTATACAGCCACTGCAGAAATACTATATGATGAGATAAAACCGGTTATACAGGTCATAAAGATAGGTTTGACTAGAGATATGTTAATCCCAGAAAAAATAGAGAAACAAGATGAGACACCTATTGTAGATATTCCTGACTTTTATGCCAACAAAAGAGTTATAGGAATAGCTACAATATTAACGGAGTTAGCAAATAATTACCTAAACAACAATACAATATGGAGTTACTATAGCCGAGATAATACGATGATATATTCTAACTGTCGAGAAACTAGAGAAGGAGATATGGAGGAAATACGACAATGGATACTAAGCCTCCTAAAACCAGAAAATATACCAACGACAAGAGCTATCAAGAAAAATTTCATTTCATCAGCATTATTAACCAGATATTGTACAACAATCAGCAGCAAATATTCAGAACATATATGTTCCAAATGCCACGAAGAAGATAACAACGTTCCAACCGTATAGTTGGAATAAAACTATACAAAAGAGACGGCAAACTGATGAAGACAGCCGACAAAACAAAAGATATGATGGAAATAGATATGTAATTAGTCAAAAGTAGGATCTTCCCTTTTGTAAAGTTATTTGTTTTCTTTTGTAAAGTAAAGTAAAGTAGTTTGTTTTTATTAAGAGTCACCGATAGGATACTATTAATGAATAGTAAAAGACAAAAAATACTATTCATAAATAGTAAAATGTCAATTATGTAAATAGTAAGAGTCGGTTACTGTGTAAATAGTAAAGGTCAAGTTACTGTTTAAATAGTAAGAGTCGGTTACTGTTCATGAATAGTAGAGGTCATTCATGAATAGTAAAAGTTATGTAAATTCGCTTATAAATAAGATGAAGGAGGAAGGGACGATCATCCCTCATCCCTCAACTCCCACTTTTCATTCATATTTTACTCTCAACTTTCGCTACCCCCCAAATTGGTATCAGAGCTAGATAATAAAAAATCTAAATGGAGAAATCTAACAACAACCAGGAAACTATGAAGGAACCAGTTCCAGAAAATCTACAAACAGAGGTATTTTCATATTTCAATATGAACAACTAAACTCTCTTATTCCTGATAATCTCTTGATTATTATTTTATTATTATCATGTTATAGTATTGTTATGCTGAATTAAATTCGAAGTAGTTTGCTATGAATGAAGGTAGGTTGAGAATAGGTAATCCCAGACTATGCCATCCGAAATCGGAAACCCAGTTAGGCAAAAGAGAAGCCATTTGAGGGGAAGTACGAACTTGTTGAAGGCGCTGTTAGGGTAACTGATTGAAGCTGAAAATCATAGTAGTGACCAAAAGAATTTATTTAGGATAACTTTAATATAATTTGATAATTGATAATAACAAACAAGAAGGTTAGAAGGAATAAAATTTGTTTAGAAATCATGAAAATGATGAACACATACTTACTAGATGAAGATTATAATTATAAAATACTTATTTTATATGTTCTTAAAACACTTAATATTGACATAAAAAGAAAAATTTATGACCTTTTAATTATTGAAGAAATGACAGAACTAGACCAGATAATGAAACTTATAGAACAAAATTGGCAAGAACTAACTATTCAAAATATAGATGAATTATATGACTTATATTCAGATTAATGATAAACTACGAATATCTAACATATTGGCTACAAACTATAGAAGATTTAGAACTACTAAATAAACTTTTAATAAATAATATTAAAACGTACCAAAGAACCCAAGATATGGAGTACTTAGAATATATTTCAGAAAATATAAAAGAAATACAAAATCTTATGATAAAGAAACAAGAATATTATGAAAAAATATTTTTATGGATGAACCTTATAGAGAACAATTATTAGAAAAAATTAATGAAATAAAACAAGAATTAAGATTTAGACAAAATAGACTAGAAGATAATATATGGGCAGGAGTATGCCAAAAATCTATAAAAGCACAAAGAAAAACGATATTCTTATTAGACCTACAATTACAACACTTAGAATATAAATATCAACATAACTTATAATGAATAAAGAAGAATATGCTGTAGAAGAAAAAATATATAAAAGTCAAGATGGACTAGAAATAAAAATAATACATTCAAACTTAGAAAGAAGATATAAAAAAATAGGAACCCAATTATACCTAATGCCAAATAAAGAATCAGCAAAATTAGAAGATAGTCTAACAACAATGGTACGATTAAAAAAAGAAAATGACGAAATCGATAGGAAAAAAGAAATAAAAAAAATTAGAGAACAAGCTAAAAAAGAAATTAAACAAATAGAAGAAGTAAAAGATACTAGAATTGAAGAATTACAAAAAGAATTAGAAAGACTTAAACAACTATACGAAGAAAAATTAAAAGCAAAAGAAGAGTACAAGAAAAGAACTGAAGAATTAAAGTTAAATCAAGAAATAGAAAGAATGAAAACAATGTTAGAAGAAACAGAAGAATTACCTGAATTAAAAATAGAAGAGTTAAGAATAAATGAAATAAATGAAGAAGAAAATGATAATATTTCAGAAAATAATTATGAATCATATTCAGAAACATATACTGACCTTATAGAAAAAGATAAAAATATAGAAATAAATGTAGGAAATTTAGATGAAAAACCTAGTACTTCAAATCCTAAAACACGAATGGATACAACTCCAACATATTATACTTACGAAAAAGAAAATAGAGATAAAGCCTTATGGGATAAAAGATTGAATAAAAATTGGATACCTAGACAAACTACGGATCAAAATAATTTCTTAGATTTAGACTGTAGCGTATACAAATAAAACAATTCAATTATGGATAGGTTATATATCAAAACAATTAATAGATAACAAGATATCAATAATGGATGCCCCAGGATACATAGAAAGAACACTTATAGGAACAGTAAAAATATGGTTACAAAATTTAACACCAACAAGCTTAGAAACACTAAGAAATAATACGAAACTTAATAATGAAATAGCAACATCAGCAATAGACATATTAAATAAATATGAAATATCAATTAGAAATGAATTTGGAAGTATGACAACAAAAATAGAAGAACAACAGAAAGATAAAATAATAAACAGAAATTTAATGAATAAATTAGCAATATGTAAAATGAGTTACATAGATGAATATACATGTGCATTTAGAGAATATTACTATAAAGGAATATATACAAATGATGAAAGTAAAGAAATAAGAAAATTATATTACACAAAATTACCAGAACCATTTAGTTCAAAAATAATAAAAGATTGGGAAGAATCAAATACAGTAGATACACTAGGAGCTAGAATAAAATTCTTACAACAATGGTTTATGAAACTATGTGAGAAACATAAAGAAGAATTAAAACTAGAAAAAATATTAGTAAAAAACTTAGCATATTGTACAAGCAAGTTAGCACCCCAATTCGGATGCAAAAATCCATATAAAAAGAAAAGGATAAAGAAGTATAAACGCTTCAAAACAAAATATAAGAATAAAATTCCAAGAAAAATATATTATATAAAAAATTATAAACAAAAAAGACCACACAAAGTTAAGAAAAATATAACAGAATGTAAATGTTATAATTGTGGAAAACTAGGACATTTAGCTAGAGACTGTAAATTGCCAAAAGATTTAAAGAAAAAACAAATAACAGAGGTAATAATAGAAGAAGATAAATATAAACAGACAGATTATTTGGATTATGAATTAGAAAATGAAGATAGCATATACGAAATCACAGATATTGAATTAGAAGAAGAAATAGAGTCATTTTCTGATTATTATGACTGAAAATGATATAAAAATAATAAGTAAAGAAGAATATCAAGATAATGAATATACAGAACAAAAAATAATATTTGACAATAATATGTTTGAACAAATAAAAGGAAAAGAATTAGACTTAAGCACAGATAAAATACTAGAAGTACCTAGATTTAAAAAACTTATTCAAATTACAACACGATGAATATTATGTAGTAAGCCAAAAAGAACATGTAATAGATTGTAAATATATTAAAGGAAAAGCAAAAATACCTATCATAAATAAAAAAAATAATTAATAAAGAAATCCAAGAATTAAAATCCAAAAATCCAATAAAATATGTACATTTAGGAGCAACAGAAATATTGATAAAAACATGTTTTAGAGAAGGAATAGATACACCTATAGAATTATATTTAGCAGATGATAGAATAATTCAACCTATAGAAAAAAGTATTATAAGTGCAGTTAGAGGAAATTTAATATATCAAAAATTTAAATTTATTATAAGTGCAAACTATTCAGTAGCAATAGAAGACAAGAACATAGATAAATCACTAGTACTATACTAGAAAATGTCAGGCATAGAATTAGCACCGGGAAGTAAAATATTTACAAAGAAGATGTAAAATTTATATGTGTTAACTACAAAGCATAAAATAACAGAAAAATAAGATTCAAAAATCAAAATAGAAAATCCATTTGACAAAATAATTACATAATAGATAATAATGATTACATTTATAAATAAATAGATATGGAAGAAGATTTAGAGATAGTAAAAGAAAGATTAAGTACATCTAAAAGATTAAGTTACGATACACCTTCATCATCAAGAACCAGTACATCTAGAAGATTAGACTGCGACTTAATAACTAAAACATTAGAGCAAAAGAAAGATGAAATACAACCATATCAATATTATATTACAGGAATATTAGACCAAAGAAAATATTTAATAACTATAAATACAGGACAAGTAGAAAACCAAATCATAAGGGAACTAGTCAAAGAACATGAAATAATTACAGCAGAAAATATAAACACAGAATTACCTAGAGCTTTGGTAAACATAAAAGAAACTACTGAACAAGAACTAATTATTGGAGGAATACCAATAAAAATTAAATTCAAAATACATCAAGGAAATAATAATATTACATTAGGAATAAAATGGCTAGAAACAGTTAAACTATATAATATAGATGATAAACAACTAACAATAACTTATGAAAACAAGAAAGTAATTATTAAACGAACAATTATATGATAAACTAAATCTTTAAATGACAAAAATATATATTTTAGCAAAAATAATTATAGAAGGATACTATAATAGATATTACACACCTATGATAGACACAGGAGCAGAAGCAAATATGTGTAAACATAATTGTCTACCAGATAGTAAATGGGAAAAATTAAAGACACCATTAATAGTAACAGGATTTAATAATGAAGGAAGCATGATAACACATAAAGCTAAAAACATAAAAACACAAAAATGGGATAAAATATTAGTAATCGAAGAGATCTATAGTTATGAATTTACAAATAAAGATATATTATTAGGAATGCCTTTTTTAGAAAAACTATATCCACACACTATAACAAAAACACATTGGTGGTTCACTACCATATGTAATCACAAAACAGGAGCAAAAAGAGTTAATAATAAAATCAGAAAAAATAAACCATGGATAAAAGGAAGTGAAAAAATTACCCAAAAGTTAGAAAATATAACAACTAATGATCATAAAATAGAAATTATAATATTCACAGTAGATAAAATACAAGCAATAAATGATAAATTAAACTCATTATATAATGAAAACCCATTACAAGGATGGGATAAACATAAAACAAAAGTAAAGATTGAACTAATAGATGAAAATAGTGTAATAACACAAAAACCATTAAGATATAATTTCGAAGACCAATCAGAATTTAAAATACATGTAAATGAATTATTAGAAAATAAGTATATACAAGAAAGCAATAGTAAACATAATAGTTCAGCATTCATAGTAAATAAACATAGTGAACAGAAAAGGGGAAAAAGTAGAATGGTTATTGATTATAGGAATCTAAACGCAAAAACTAAAACATATAATTACCCTATACCTAATAAAATATTAAAAGTAAGACAATTACAAGGATATAATTACTTTAGTAAATTTGATCAGAATCAGATTTTACCACCTAAAACTAGAAGAAGAATCTAAACATTTAACAAAGATTTACCGTACCACAAGGATTTTACGAATGGAATGTTTTACCATTTGGATATAAAACGCACTGTAGATATCAACACTTTATGGATATATATTTTAACCAACTAGAAAATTGTGTAGTATATATAGACGACATATTATTATATTCAAGAACAAAAGAAGAACATCTAAAGTTATTAGAAAAATTTATACATATTATAGAAGTATCAGGAATTAGCTTATCAAAAAAGAAAGCTGAAATTATGAAAAATCAAATAGAATTCTTAGGAATACAAATAGATAAAAATGGGATAAAAATGCAAACACATATTGTACAAAAAATAGTTAATTCTGAAGAATTATTAGATACTAAGAAAAAATTACAATCATTTTTAGGATTAGTTAACCAAGTAAGAGAATATATACCAAAATTAGCAAAAAATTTAAAACCATTACAGAAAAAATTAAAGAAAGATATAGAATATTACTTTGATGAACAAGATAACAAACATATCAGAAAAATAAAAATCATGTGTAAAGATTTACCAAAATTATACTTTTCAGATGAAAATAAACAATTTACTTATATAGTGGAAACAGACTCTAGTGATCATAGTTACGGAGGAGTATTAAAATATAAATATATAAATAAAAAAATAGAACATCACTGTAGATATTATTCAGGATCATATACAGACCCACAAATAAAATGAGAAATAAATAGAAAAGAATTATTTGCCTTATATAAATGTTTATTAGCTTTTGAACCATATATTGTATATAACAAATTTATTGTTAGAACAGATAATACACAGGTAAAATGGTGGATAACCAAAAAAGTACAAGAATCGCCATTACAAAAGAAATAAGAAGACTGGTAGTAAATATATTAAATTTTTCATTTACAATTGAAATTATAAAAACTGACAAGAATGTGATTGCAGATCACCTCTCAAGACAAAGATACTGAAAAAACAAATACAATGGATCAAATACTCAACCTCCTAACTACACTTTGTAAAAAAGTGGATAGTATGGATGGTGAGATACAGAAGCTAAAAGAGCAAGCTAGCAGTCAGCAGCATGACGTTAAAAATGCGAAGGGGATCTATCATCCCTCAACTCCCACTTTTCATTCATATTTTACTCTCAACTTCCGCTACCCCCCAAATTGGTATCAGAGCTAGATAATAAAAAATCTAAATGGAGAAATCTAACAACAACCAGGAAACTATGAAGGAACCAGTTCCAGAAAATCTACAAACAGAGGTATTTTCATATTTCAATATGAACAACTAAACTCTCTTATTCCTGATAATCTCTTGATTATTATTTGATTATTATCATGTTATAGTATTGTTATGCTGAATTAAATTCGAAGTAGTTTGCTATGAACGAAGGTAGGCTGAGAATAGGTAAGCCCAGACTATGCCATCCGAAACCGGAAACCCAGTTAGGCAAAAGAGAAGCCGTTTGAGGGGAAGTACGAACTTGTTGAAGGCGCTGTTAGGGTAACTGATTGAAGCTGAAAATCATAGTAGTGACCAAAAGAATTTATTTAGGATAACTTTAATATAATTTGATAATTGATAATAACAAACAAGAAGGTTAGAAGGAATAAACTTGTTTAGAAATCATGAAAATGATGAACACATACTTACTAGATGAAGATTATAATTATAAAATACTTATTTTATATGTTCTTAAAACACTTAATATTGACATAAAAAGAAAAATTTATGACGACAGAACTAGACCAGATAATGGAACTTATAGAACAAAGTTGGCAAGAACTAACTATTCAAAATATAGATGAATTATATGACTTATATTCAGATTAATGATAAACTACGAATATCTAACATATTGGCTACAAACCATAGAAGATTTAGAACTACTAAATAAACTTTTAATAAATAATATTAAAACGTACCAAAGAACCCAAGATATGGAGTACTTAGAATATATTTCAGAAAATATAAAAGAAATACAAAATCTTATGATAAAGAAACAAGAATATTATGAAAAAATGTTTTTATGGATGAAACTTATAGAGAACAATTATTAGAAAAAATTAATTTGGGGGGTGCGGAAGTTGAGAGTGAAATTTATGAAGTGGGAGTTGAGGGATTATAGATCCCCTTCTCCTAACATATATATATATATACAAAACTTACATGGCTACTATTTATGAACATTAGGTGACTTCTACTATTCATGAATAGTGACTGACTCTTACTATTTACACAGTGACTTGACCTTTACTATTTACACAGTAACCGACTCTTACTATTCACATAATTGACATTTTACTATTTATGAATAGTAGTTTTCTTGTCTTTTACTATTCATTAATAGCATCCTGTCTGGTGACTCTAAATAAAAACAAACCAAATAAAAACAAACAACTTTACTTTTACAAAAGTAAGATTCCTACTTTTGATTAATATACATAGGTGTCTTCTTCATATCTTCTTTGTTGTCGGCTGTCTTCATCAGTCTGCCGTCTCTTTTGTATAGTTTTATTCCAACTGTACGGTTGGAACGTTGTTATCTTCTCCGTGGCATTTGGAACATATATGTTCTGAATATTTGCTGCTGATTGTTGTACAATATCTGGTTAATAATGCTGATGAAATGAAATTTTTCTTGATAGCTCTTGTCGTTGGTATATTTTCTGGTTTTAGGAGGCTTAGTATCCATTGTCGTATTTCCTCCATATCTCCTTCTCTAGTTTCTACGCTTAGAATATATCATCGTATGATCTCGGCTATAGTAACTCCATATTGTATTGTTGTTTAGGTAATTATTTGCTAACTCCGTTAATATTGTAGCTATTCCTATAACTCTTTTGTTGGCATAAAAGTCAGGAATATCTACAATAGGTATCTCATCTTGTTTCTCTATTTTTTCTGGGATTAACATATCTCTAGTCAAACCTATCTTTATGACCTGTATAACCGGTTTATCTCATCGTATAGTATTTCTCATGGTCAGATAGAATTTAATGAAAAATAGTGTTCCTTTAGTAATTCGTTTGTAAGTTAAGAATGCTTTGTATAATTCTGGTATCTTCGATATCTCATCTCCTGTAGCTGTGTACACTGTACTAAGTAGTCCGTAGTTATAACAAGTTGTAACCAAATTTATATTTGTTCCTGGTAGGGCAATTAGTTTGTTGTAGCCTTGTAGGTGTTGGGTAATGTAATCAGTATTTGGTTCTTTTGTGTTTATAGCTCTGGGGTTTTTGTTTAAGTAAGTTTGGACTTTGTAAATATTTTCTCAGATAGGTAATGTGATGTGGTTATATGTATTTTTCTGTTGGGCTGTTTTTTTATATGTAGTGGTTAGTGGAGTAGGTCTGATTTTTGTATCTTTGGTGTCAGATATGGTTTATCAAAGAGTTTGTTCATATTTGTATTTGTATAACTTTTTTCTTCTGTAGCTTTTTCTTTCTTTGTAACTCCTGATGTACCTGCAGCTGTATTTAAACAAACATTATGGGTTTTATGGAGTTTCCCAACGTCTCCTTCTAGTTCTGGAATTTTAACGTCTTTCGATCGACGTAGCTCCGCATTTTTAACGTCATGCTGCTGACTGCTAGCTTTGAATAGTTTGTTCTTGCCAATTTTGTTTTATAAGTTCCATTATCTGGTCTAGTTTTGTCATTTCTTCAATAATTAAAAGGTCATAAATTTTTCTTTTTATGTCAATATTAAGGGTTTTAAGAACATATAAAATAAGTATTTTATAATTATAATCTTCATCTAGTAAGTATGTGTTCATCATTTTCATGATTTCTAAACAAGCTTATTCCTTCTAACCTTCTTGTTTGTTATTATCAATTATCAAATTATATTAAAGTTATCCTAAATAAATTCTTTTGGTCACTACTATGATTTTCAGCTTCAATCGATTACTCCTAACGCTTTCAACAAGTTCGTACTTCCTCAAACGGCTTCTCTTTGCCTAACTGGTTTCTGGTTTCGGATGGCATAGTCCGGGCTTATCTATTCTCAAATTTACCTGCTCATAGCAAACTACTTCAATTTAATTCAAAGATAACAATACTATAACATGATAATAATCAAATAATAATCAAGAGATTATCAGGAATAAGAGAGTTTAGTTGTTCATATTGAAATATGAAAATACCTCTGTTTGTAGATTTTCTGGAACTGGTTCCTTCATAGTTTCCTGGTTGTTGTTAGATTTCTCTATTTAGATTTTTTATTATCTAGCTCTGATACCAATTTGGGGGGTAGCGGAAGTTGAGAGTAAAATATGAATGAAAAGTGGGAGTTGAGGGATGAGGGATGATCGTCCCTTCCTCCTTAATGTTATTTATAAACGAATTTACATGACTTTTACTATTCATGAATGACCTCTACTATTCATGAACAGCAATGAACTGTAACCGACTCTTACTATTTACACAGTAACTTGACCTTTACTATTTACATAATTGACATTTTACTATTTATGAATAATACTACTATTCATGAACAGTATCCTGTCTGACAATGACTCCAAATAAAAACAAACCAAATAAAAACAAACAACTTTACTTTTACGTTACAAAAAATAAAAAGTAAGATTCCTACTTTTGACTAATATACATAGGTGTCTTCTTCATATCTTCTTTGTTGTCGGCTGTCTTTATCAGGCTGCCGGATATTTTGTTTTTAGTTTACTCCAGCTGTACGGTTGGAACTTGGTTATCTTCTCCTTGGCATTTTGAACATATGTGCTCTGAATATTTACTACTGATAGTTGTACAGTATCTAGTTAAAAGTGCTGGTGAAATAAAGTTTTTTCTGATAGCTCTTGTTGTTGGTATATTTTCTGGTTTAAGGAGGCTTAGTATCCATTGTCGTATTTCTTCCATATCTCCTTCTCTTGTTTCTCTACAATTAGAGTATATCATAGTATTGTCTCTACTATAATAGCTCCATATTGTATTGTTGTTTAAATAATTGTTTGCTAGTTCCGTCAGTATTGTAGCTATTCCAATAACTCTTTTGTTTGCATAAAAATCTGGAATATCTACAACAGATATCTCATTTTGTTTTTCTATCTTTTCCGGTATTAGCATATCTCTAGTCAATCCTATCTTTATGACTTGTATAACCGGTTTTATTTCGTCATATAGTATCTCTCACAGAGTGTATAAAACTTAATAAAAAATAGCGTTCCTTTGGTAATTCTTTTGTAGGTTAGGAAAGCTTTGTATAGTTCTGGTATCTTTGAAATTTCATCTCCAGTAGCTGTGTATACGGTACTGAGTAATCCATAGTTATAACAAGTAGTAACTAAATTTATATTTGTGCCTGGTAATGCTATTAGTTTGTTGTATCCCTGTAGGTGTTGGGTAATATAATCTGTATTTGGTTCTTTTATATTTGTGGCTCTTGGTTTTTATTCAAGTATGTTTGGATTTTGTAAATATTTTCTATGTAGGTACGGGTAATATGGTTATATGTATTCTTTTGTTGGGCTAGACTGTTTTTATATGTAGTGGTTTGTGGAGTAGGTACAGATTTTTGTATTTTTGGTGCTATGTATGGTTTATCAAATAGCTTGTTCATATTTGTATTTCTATAACTTTTTTCTTCTGTAGCTTTTTCTTTCTTTGTAACTCCTGATGTACCTGCAGCTGTATTTAAACAAACATTATGGGTTTTATGGAGTTTTCCAACGTCTCCTTCTAGTTCTGGAATTTTAACGTCTTCCGATCGACATAGCTCCGCATTTTTAACGTCATGCTGCTGACTGCTAGCTTGCTCTTTTAGCTTCTGTATCTCACCATCCATACTATCCACTTTTTTACAAAGTGTAGTTAGGAGGTTGAGTATTTGATCCATTGTATTTGTTTTTTCAGTATCTTTGTCTTGAGAGGTGATCTGCAATCACATTCTTGTCAGTTTTTATAATTTCAATTGTAAATGAAAAATTTAATATATTTACTACCAGTCTTCTTATTTCTTTTGTCGTAACTGAGTCTTGTACTTTTTTGGTTATCCACCATTTTACCTGTGTATTATCTGTTCTAACAATAAATTTGTTATATACAATATATGGTTCAAAAGCTAATAAACATTTATATAAGGCAAATAATTCTTTTCTATTTATTTCCCATTTTATTTGTGGGTCTGTATATGATCCTGAATAATATCTACAGTGATGTTCTATTTTTTCATTTATATATTTATATTTTAATACTCCTCCGTAACTATGATCACTAGAGTCTGTTTCCACTATATAAGTAAATTGTTTATTTTCATCTGGAAAGTATAATTTTGGTAAATCTTTACACATGATTTTTATTTTTCTGATATGTTTTTTATCTTGTTCATCAAAGTAATATTATGTATCTTTCTTTAATTTTTTCTGTAATGGTTTTAAATTTTCTGCTAATTTTGGTATATATTCTCTTACTTGGTTAACTAATCCTAAAAATGATTGTAATTTTTTCTTAGTATCTAATAATTCTTCAGAATTAACTATTTTTTGTACAATATGTGTTTGCATTTTTATCCCATTTTTATCTATTTGTATTCCTAAGAATTCTATTTGATTTTTCATAATTTCAGCTTTCTTTTTTGATAAGCTAATTCCTGATACTTCTATAATATGTATAAATTTTTCTAATAACTTTAGATGTTCTTCTTTTGTTCTTGAATATAATAATATGTCGTCTATATATACTACACAATTTTCTAGTTGGTTAAAATATATATCCATAAAGTGTTGATATCTACCAGGTGCGTTTTTATATTCAAATGGTAAAACATTCCATTCGTAAAATCCTTGTGGTACGGTAAATGCTGTTAAATGTTTAGATTCTTCTTCTAGTTTTAGGTGGTAAAATCCTGATTTACAGTCAAATTTACTAAAGTAATTATATCCTTGTATTTGTCTTACTTTTAATATTTTATTAGGTATAGGGTAATTATATGTTTTAGTTTTTGCGTTTAGATTCCTATAATCAATAACCATTCTACTTTTTCCTCTTTTCTGTTCACTATGTTTATTTACTATGAATGCTGGACTATTATGTTTACTATTGCTTTCTTGTATATACTTATTTTCTAATAATTCATTTACATGCATTTTAAATTCTGATTGGTCTTCGAAATTATATCTTAATGGTTTTTGTGTTATTATACTATTTTCATCTATTAGTTCAATCTTTACTTTTGTTTTATGTTTATCCCATCCTTGTAATGGGTTTTCGTTATATAATGAGTTTAATTTATCATTTATTGCTTGTATTTTATCTACTGTGAATATTATAATTTCTATTTTATGATCATTAGTTGTTATATTTTCTAGGAACTTCTAATATCTTATCTATGCTTAAGTCTAATTCTTTTCCTTTTATTTGTTCAAACATATTATTGTCAAATATGATCTTTTGTTCTGTATATTCATTATCTTGATATTCTTCCTTACTTATTATTTTTATATCGCTTTCAGTCATAATCAGAAGTTGTCTCTATTTCATCTTCTAATTCAATATCTGTGAATTCGTATATGCTATCTTCATTTTCTAATTCATAATCTAAATAATCTATCTGTTTATATTTATCGTTTTCTATTATTACCTCTGTTATTTGTTTTTTCTTTAAATCTTTTGGTAATTTACAGTCTCTAGCTAAATGTCCTAGTTTTCCACAATTATAACATTTACATTCTGTTATATTTTTCTTAACTTTGTGTGGTCTTTTTTGTTTATAATTTTTTATATAATATCTTTTTCTTGGAATTTTATTCTTATATTTTGTTTTGAAGCGTTTATACTTCTTTATCCTTTTCTTTTTATATGGATTTTTGCATCCAAATTGAGATGCTAATTTGTTTGTACAATATGCTAGGTTTTTTACTAATATTTTTTCTAGTTTTAATTCTTCTTTATGTTTTTCACATAGTTTCATAAACCATTGTTGTAAGAATTTTATTTTAGCTCCTAGTGTATCTACTGTATTTGATTCTTCCCAATTTTTTATTATTTTTGAACTAAATGGTTCTGGTAATTTTGTGTAATATAATTTTCTTATTTCTTTACTTTCATCATTTGTATATATTCCTTTATAGTAATATTCTTTAAATGCACATGTATATTCATCTATGTAACTCATTTTACATATTGCTAATTTATTCATTAAATTTCTGTTTATTATTTTATCTTTCTGTTGTTCTTCTATTTCTGTTGTCATACTTCCAAATTCATTTCTAATTGATATTTCATATTTATTTAATATGTCTATTGCTGATGTTGCTATTTCATTATTAAGTTTCGTATTATTTCTTAGTGTTTCTAAGCTTGTTGGTGTTAAATTTTGTAACCATATTTTTACTGTTCCTATAAGTGTTCTTTCTATGTATCCTGGGGCATCCATTATTGATATCTTGTTATCTATTAATTGTTTTGATATATAACCTATCCATAATTGAATTATTTTATTTGTATCTGCTACACAGTCTAAATCTAAGAAATTATTTTGATCCGTAGTTTGTCTAGGTATCCAATTTTTATTCAATCTTTTATCCCATAAGGCGTTATCTCTATTTTCTTTTTTGTAAGTATAATATGTTGGAGTTGTATCCATTCGTGTTTTAGGATTTGAAGTACTAGGTTTTTCATCTAAATTTCCTACATTTATTTCTATATTTTTATCTTTTTCTATAAGGTCAGTATATGTTTCTGAATATGATTCATAATTATTTTCTGAAATATTATCATTTTCTTCTTCATTTATTTCATTTATTCTTAACTCTTCTATTTTTAATTCAGGTAATTCTTCTGTTTCTTCTAACATTGTTTTCATTCTTTCTATTTCTTGATTTGACTTTAATTCTTCAGTTCTTTTCTTGTACTCTTCTTTTGCTTTTAATTTTTCTTCGTATAGTTGTTTAAGTCTTTCTAATTCTTTTTGTAATTCTTGAATTCTAGTATCTTTTACTTCTTCTATTTGTTTAATTTCTTTTTTAGCTTGTTCTCTAATTTTTTTGATTTCTTTTTTCCTATCGATTTCGTCATTTTCTTTTTTTAATCGTACCATTGTTGTTAGACTATCTTCTAATTTTGCTGATTCTTTATCTGGCATTAGGTATAATTGGGTTCCTATTTTTTTATATCTTCTTTCTAAGTTTGAATGTATTATTTTTATTTCTAGTCCATCTTGACTTTTATATATTTTTTCTTCTACAGCATATTCTTCTTTATTCATTATAAGTTATGTTGATATTTATATTCTAAGTGTTGTAATTGTAGGTCTAATAAGAATATCGTTTTTCTTTGTGCTTTTATAGATTTTTGGCATACTCCTGCCCATATATTATCTTCTAGTCTATTTTGTCTAAATCTTAATTCTTGTTTTATTTCATTAATTTTTTCTAATAATTGTTCTCTATAAGTTTCATCCATAAAAACATTTTTTCATAATATTCTTGTTTCTTTATCATAAGATTTTGTATTTCTTTTATATTTTCTGAAATATATTCTAAGTACTCCATATCTTGGGTTTCTGAAATATATTCTAAGTACTCCATATCTTGGGTTCTTTGGTACGTTTTAATATTATTTATTAAAAGTTTATTTAGTAGTTCTAAATCTTCTATAGTTTGTAGCCAATATGTTAGATATTCGTAGTTTATCATTAATCTGAATATAAGCCATATAATTCATCTATATTTTGAATAGTTAGTTCTTGCCAATTTTGTTCTATAAGTTCCATTATCTGGTCTAGTTCTGTCATTTCTTCAATAATTAAAAGGTCATAAATTTTACAATTTGGGGGGTAGTGGAAGTTGAGAGTAAAATATGAATGAAAAGTGGGAGTTGAGGGATGATCGTCCCTTCCTCCTCAATGTTATTTATAAACGAATTTACATGACTTTACTATTCATGAATGACCTCTACTATTCATGAACAGTAATGAACAGTAACCGACTCTTACTATTTACACAGTAACTTGACCTTTACTATTTACATAATTGACATTTTACTATTTATGAATAGTACAACTATTCATGAACAGTATCCTGTCTGGCGATGACTCCAAATAAAAACAAACCAAATAAAAACAAACAACTTTATGAGCAATTTGGGGGGTTGCGGAATTTGAGTGAAATATATGAAGTGGGAGTTGAGGGATCATCATCCCTCAACTCCCACTTTTCATTCATATTTTACTCTCAACTTCCGCTACCCCCCAAATTGGTATCAGAGCTAGATAATAAAAAATCTAAATGGAGAAATCTAACAACAACCAGGAAACTATGAAGGAACCAGTTCCAGAAAATCTACAAACAGAGGTATTTTCATATTTCAATATGAACAACTAAACTCTCTTATTCCTGATAATCTCTTGATTATTATTTGATTATTATCATGTTATAGTATTGTTATGCTGAATTAAATTCAAAGTAGTTTGCTATGAACGAAGGTAGGCTGAGAATAGGTAAGCCAGCACTATGCCATCCAAACCGAAACCCGCTTAGGCAAAAAGAGAAGCCGTTTGAGGGAAGTCTGAACTTTTTGAAGGCGCTGTTAGGGTAACTGATTGAAGCTGAAAATCATAGTAGTGACCAAAAGAATTTATTTAGGATAACTTTAATATAATTTGATAATTGATAATAACAAACAAGAAGGTTAGAAGGAATAAACTTGTTTAGAAATCATGAAAATGATGAACACATACTTACTAGATGAAGATTATAATTATAAAATACTTATTTTATATGTTCTTAAAACACTTAATATTGACATAAAAAGAAAAATTTATGACCTTTTAATTATTGAAGAAATGACAGAACTAGACCAGATAATGGAACTTATAGAACAAAATTGGCAAGAACTAACTATTCAAAATATAGATGAATTATATGACTTATATTCAGATTAATGATAAACTACGAATATCTAACATATTGGCTACAAACTATAGAAGATTTAGAACTACTAAATAAACTTTTAATAAATAATATTAAAACGTACCAAAGAACCCAAGATATGGAGTACTTAGAATATATTTCAGAAAATATAAAAGAAATACAAAATCTTATGATAAAGAAACAAGAATATTATGAAAAAATGTTTTTATGGATGAAACTTATAGAGAACAATTAATAGAAAAAATTAATGAAATAAAACAAGAATAAAGATTTAGACAAAATAGACTAGAAGATAATATATGGGCAGGAGTATGCCAAAAATCTATAAAAGCACAAAGAAAAACGATATTCTTATTAGACCTACAATTACAACGCTTAGAATATAAATATCAACATAACTTATAATGAATAAAGAAGAATATGCTGTAGAAGAAAAAATATATAAAAGTCAAGATGGACTAGAAATAAAAATAATACATTCAAACTTAGAAAGAAGATATAAAAAAATAGGAACCCAATTATACCTAATGCCAGATAAAGAATCAGCAAAATTAGAAGATAGTCTAACAACAATGGTACAATTAAAAAAAGAAAATGACGAAATCGATAGGAAAAAAGAAATCAAAAAAATTAGAGAACAAGCTAAAAAAGAAATTAAACAAATAGAAGAAGTAAAAGATACTAGAATTCAAGAATTACAAAAAGAATTAGAAAGACTTAAACAACTATACGAAGAAAAATTAAAAGCAAAAGAAGAGTACAAGAAAAGAACTGAAGAATTAAAGTCAAATCAAGAAATAGAAAGAATGAAAATAATGTTAGAAGAAACAGAAGAATTACCTGAATTAAAAATAGAAGAGTTAAGAATAAATGAAATAAATGAAGAAGAAAATGATAATATTTCAGAAAATAATTATGAATCATATTCAGAAACATATACTGACCTAATAGAAAAAGATAAAAATATAGAAATAAATGTAGGAAATTTAGATGAAAAACCTAGTACTTCAAATCCTAAAACACGAATGGATACAACTCCAACATATTATACTTACAAAAAAGAAAATAGAGATAACGCCTTATGGGATAAAAGATTGAATAAAAATTGGATACCTAGACAAACTACGGATCAAAATAATTTCTTAGATTTAGACTGTGTAGCAGATACAAATAAAACAATTCAATTATGGATAGGTTATATATCAAAACAATTAATAGATAACAAGATATCAATAATGGATGCCCAGATACATAGAAAGAACACTTATAGGAACAAGAAAATATGGTTACAAAATTTAACACCAACAAGCTTAGAAACACTAAGAAATAATACGAAACTTAATAATGAAATAGCAACATCAGAATAGACATATTAAATAAATATGAAATATCAATTAGAAATGAATTTGGAAGTATGACAAATGAAATAGAAGAACAACAGAAAGATAAAATAATAATGTAAATTTAATGAATAAATTAGCAATATGTAAAATGAGTTACATAGATGAATATACATGTGCATTTAGAGAATATTACTATAAAGGAATATATACAAATGATGAAAGTAAAGAAATAAGAAAATTATATTACACAAAATTACGAACCATTTAGTTCAAAAATAATAAAAGATTGGGAAGAATCAGATACAGTAGATACACTAGGAGCTAGAATAAAATTCTTACAACAATGGTTTATGAAACTATGTGAGAAACATAAAGAAGAATTAAAACTAGAAAAAATATTAGTAAAAAACTTAGCATATTGTACAAGCAAGTTAGCACCCCAATTCGGATGCAAAAATCCATATAAAAAGAAAAGGATAAAGAAGTATAAACGCTTCAAAACAAAATATAAGAATAAAATTCCAAGAAAAAGATATTATATAAAAAATTATAAACAAAAAAGACCACACAAAGTTAAGAAAAATATAACAGAATGTAAATGTTATAATTGTGGAAAACTAGGACATTTAGCTAGAGATCAGAATTACCAAAAGATTTAAAGAAAAAACAAATAACAGAGGTAATAATAGAAAACGATAAATATAAACAGATAGATTATTTAGATTATGAATTAGAAAATGAAGATAGCATATACGAATTCATAGATATTGAATTAGAAGATGAAATAGAGACAGCTTCTGATTATGACTGAAAGCGATATAAAAATAATAAGTAAGGAAGAATATCAAGATAATGAATATACAGAACAAAAGATAATATTTGACAATAATATGTTTGAACAAATAAAAGGAAAAGAATTAGATTTAAGCATAGATAAGATATTAGAAGAGATTTAAAAACTTATTCAAATTACAACACGATGAATATTATGTAGTAAGCCAAAAAGAACATGTAATAGATTGTAAATATATTAAAGGAAAAGCTAAAATACCTATTATAAATAAAAAAATAATTAATAAAGAAATCCAAGAATTAAAATAAAAAAATCCAATAAAATATGTACATTTAGGAGCAACAGAAATATTGATAAAAACATGTTTTAGAGAAGGAATAGATACACCTATAGAACTATATTTAGCAGATGATAGGATAATCCAACCTATAGAAAAAAGTATTATAAGTGCAGTTAGAGGAAATTTAATATATTAAAAATTTAAATTTATTATAAGTGCAAACTATTCAGTAGCAATAGAAGACAAGAACATAGATAAATCACTAGTACTATACTGGAAAATGTCAGGCATAGAATTAGCACCGGGAAGTAAAATATTTACAGCAAGATGTAAAAATTTATATGTGTTAACTACAAAATATAAAATAACAGCAAAAAATAAGATTCAAAAAATCAAAATAGAAAATCCATTTGACAAAATAATTACAGTAATAGATAATAATGATTACAGTTATAAAGAAATAGATATGGAAGAAGATTTAGAGATAGTAAAAGAAAGATTAAGTACATCTAAAAGATTAAGTTACGATACACCTTCATCATCAAGAACCAGTACATCTAGAAGATTAGACTGCGACTTAATACCTAAAACATTAGAGCAAAAGAAAGATGAAATACAACCATATCAATATTATATTACAGGAATATTAGACCAAAGAAAATATTTAATAACTATAAATATAGGAAAAATAGAAAACCAAATCATAAGGGAACTAGTCAAAGAACATGAAATAATTACAGCAGAAAATATAAACACAGAATTACCTAGAGCTTTGGTAAATATAGAAGAAACTACTGAACAAGAACTAATTATTGGAGGAATACCAATAAAAATTAAATTCAAAATAAATCAAGGAAATAATAATATTACATTAGGAATAAAATGGCTAGAAACAGTTAAACCATATAATATAGATGATAAACAACTAACAATAACTTATGAAAACAAGAAAGTAATTATTAAACGAACAATTATATGATAAACTAAATCTTTAAATGACAAAAATATATATTTTAGCAAAAATAATTATAGAAGGATACTATAATAGATATTACACACCTATGATAGACACAGGAGCAGAAGCAAATATGTGTAAACATAATTGTCTACCAGATAGTAAATGGAAAAAATTAAAGACACCATTAATAGTAACAGGATTTAATAATGAAGGAAGCATGATAACACATAAAGCTAAAAACATAAAAACACAAATATGAGATAAAATATTAGTAATCGAAGAGATCTATAGTTATGAATTTATAAATAAAGATATATTATTAGGAATGCCTTTTTTAGAAAAACTATATCCACACACTATAACAAAAACACATTGGTGGTTCACTACCATATGTAATCACAAAATAGGAGCAAAAAGAGTTAATAATAAAATCAGAAAAAATAAACCATGGATAAAAGAAAGTGAAAAAATTACCCAAAAGTTAGAAAATATAACAACTAATGATCATAAAATAGAAATTATAATATTCACAGTAGATAAAATACAAGCAATAAATGATAAATTAAACTCATTATATAACGAAAACCCATTACAAGGATGGGATAAACATAAAACAAAAGTAAAGATTGAACTAATAGATGAAAATAGTATAATAACACAAAAACCATTAAGATATAATTTCGAAGACCAATCAGAATTTAAAATACATGTAAATGAATTATTAGAAAATAAGTATATACAAGAAAGCAATAGTAAACATAATAGTCCAGCATTCATAGTAAATAAACATAGTGAACAGAAAAGAGGAAAAAGTAGAATGGTTATTGATTATAGGAATCTAAACGCAAAAAGTAAAACATATAACTACCCTATACCTAATAAAATATTAAAAGTAAGACAAATACAAGGATATAATTACTTTAGTAAATTTGACTGTAAATCAGGATTTTACCACCTAAAACTAGAAGAAGAATATAAACATTTAACAGCATTTACCGTACCACAAGGATTTTACGAATGGAATGTTTTACCATTTGGATATAAAAACGCACCAGGTAGATATCAACACTTTATGGATATATATTTTAACCAACTAGAAAATTGTGTAGTATATATAGACGACATATTATTATATTCAAGAACAAAAGAAGAACATCTAAAGTTATTAGAAAAATTTATACATATTATAGAAGTATCAGGAATTAGCTTATCAAAAAAGAAAGCTGAAATTATGAAAAATCAAATAGAATTCTTAGGAATACAAATAGATAAAAATGGGATAAAAATGCAAACACATATTGTACAAAAAATAGTTAATTCTGAAGAATTATTAGATACTAAGAAAAAATTACAATCATTTTTAGGATTAGTTAACCAAGTAAGAGAATATATACCAAAATTAGCAGAAAATTTAAAACCATTCTGAAAAAATTAAAGAAAGATATAGAATATTACTTTGATGAACAAGATAAAAAACATATCAGAAAAATAAAAATCATGTGTAAAGATTTACCAAAATTATACTTTCCAGATGAAAATAAACAATTTACTTATATAGTGGAAACAGACTCTAGTGATCATAGTTACGGAGGAGTATTAAAATATAAATATATAAATGAAAAAATAGAACATCACTGTAGATATTATTCAGGATCATATACAGACCCACAAATAAAATGGGAAATAAATAGAAAAGAATTATTTGCCTTATATAAATGTTTATTAGCTTTTGAACCATATATTGTATATAACAAATTTATTGTTAGAACAGATAATACACAGGTAAAATGGTGGATAACCAAAAAAGTACAAGACTCAGTTACGACAAAAGAAATAAGAAGATTGATCACCTCTCAAGACAAAGATACTGAAAAAACAAATACAATGGATCAAATACTCAACCTCCTAACTACACTTTGTAAAAAAGTGGATAGTATGGATGGTGAGATACAGAAGCTAAAAGAGCAAGCTAGCGATCGTGACATGGCGTTAAAAATGCGGAGCTACGTCGATCGGAAGACGTTAAAATTCCAGATCTAGAAGGAGACGTTGGGAAACTCCATAAAACCCATAACGTTTGTGTAAATACAGCTGCAGGTACATCAGGATCTACAAAGGAAGAAAAAAGCTATATCAATACAAATATGAACAAGCTATTTGATAAACCATACATAGCACCAAAAATACAAAAATCCGTACCTACTCCACAAACCACTACATACAAAAACAGTCTAGCCCAACAGAAGAATACGTATAACCATATTACCCGTACTTACATAGAAAATATTTACAAAATCCAAACATACTTGAATAAAACCCCAAGAGCCACAAATATAAAAGAACCAAATACAGACTATATTACCCAACACCTACAGGGATACAACAAACTAATAGCATTACCAGGCACAAATATAAATTTAGTTACTACTTGTTATAACTATGGATTACTCAGTACCATATACACAGCTACTGGAGATGAAATTTCAAAGATACCAGAACTATACAAAGCTTTCCTAACCTACAAAAGAATTACCAAAGGAACGCTATTTTTTATTAAATTCTATACAGCTACTGCAGAAATACTATATGATGAGATAAAACCGGTTATACAGGTCATAAAGATAGGTTTGACTAGAGATATGTTAATCCCAGAAAAAATAGAGAAACAAGATGAGATACCTATTGTAGATATTCCTGACTTTTATGCCAACAAAAGAGTTATAGGAATAGCTACAATATTAACGGAGTTAGCAAATAATTACCTAAACAACAATACAATATGGAGTTACTATAGCCGAGATAATACGATGATATATTCTAACTGTCGAGAAACTAGAGAAGGAGATATGGAGGAAATATGACAATGGATACTAAGCCTCCTAAAACCAGAAAATATACCAACGACAAGAGCTATCAGGAAAAATTTCATTTCATCAGCATTATTGACCAGATATTGTACAACAATCAGCAGCAAATATTCAGAACATATATGTTCCAAATGTCACGGAGAAGATAACAATGTCCCAACCGTACAGCTGGAATAAAACTATCACAAAGAAGATACAAAATAGCCGGCAGACTGATGAAGACAGCCGACAAAACAAAAGATAGGACGGAGACATTTATGTAAAAAGTCAAAAGTAGTATAGGAATCTTATCGTCCCTTTTATAAAGTTATTTGTTTTCTTTTGTAAAGTAAAGTAAAGTAGTTTGTTTTTATTAAGAGTCACCGAAAGGATACTATTAATGAATAGTAAAAGACAAAAAATACTATTCATAAATAGTAAAATGTCAATTATGTAAATAGTAAGAGTCGGTTACTGTGTAAATAGTAAAGGTCAAGTCACTGTGTAAATAGTAAGAGTCAAGTCACTATTCATGATACTGTTCATGAATAGTAACCATGTAAATGTTTTGTATATATATATACGTTAGGAGAAGGGGATCATCATCCCTCAACTCCCACTTTTCATTCATATTTTACTCTCAACTTCCGCTACCCCCCAAATTTTTTTATATCGTCCGTTCCTCCTTCAACTCCCACTTTTCATTCATATTTTACTCTCAACTTCCGCTAAAATATGTACATTTAGGAGCAACAGAAATATTAATAAAGGCATGTTTTAGAGAAGGAATAGATACACCTATAGAATTATATTTAGCAGATGATAGAATAATTCAACCTATAGAAAAAAGTATTATAAGTGCAGTTAGAGGAAATTTAATATATCAAAAATTTAAATTTATTATAAGTGCAAACTATTTAGTAGCAATAGAAGACAAGAACATAGATAAATCACTAGTACTATACTGGAAAATGTCAGGCATAAAATTAGCACCGGGAAGTAAAATATTTACAGCAAGATGTAAAAATTTATATGTGTTAACTACAAAGCATAAAATAACAGCAAAAAATAAGATTCAAAAAATCAAAATAGAAAATCCATTTGACAAAATAATTACAGTAATAGATAATAATGATTCTGATTATAAAGAAATAGATATGGAAGAAGATTTTGAGATAGTAAAAGAAAGATTAAGTACATCTAAAAGATTAAGTTACGATACACCTTCATCATCAAGAACCAGTACATCTAGAAGATTAGACTGCGACTTAATAACTAAAACATTAGAGCAAAAGAAAGATGAAATACAACCATATCAATATTATATTACAGGAATATTAGACCAAAGAAAATATTTAATAACTATAAATACAGGACAAGTAGAAAACCAAATCATAAGGGAACTAGTCAAAGAACATAAAATAATTACAGCAGAAAATATAAACACAGAATTACCTAGAGCTTTGGTAAACATAGAAGAAACTACTGAACAAGAACTAATTATTGGAGGAATGCCAATAAAAATTAAATTCAAAATACATCAAGGAAATAATAATATTACATTAGGAATAAAATGGCTAGAAAGCTTGATTAAACCATATAATATAGATGATAAACAACTAACAATAACTTATGAAAACAAGAAAGTAATTATTAAACGAACAATTATATGATAAACTAAATCTTTAAATGACAAAAATATATATTTTAGCAAAAATAATTATAGAAGGATACTATAATAGATATTACACACCTATGATAGACACAGGAGCAGAAACAAATATGTGTAAACATAATTGTCTACCAGATAGTAAATGGGAAAAATTAAAGACACCATTAATAGTAACAGGATTTAATAATGAAGGAAGCATGATAACACATAAAGCTAAAAACATAAAAACACAAATATGGGATAAAATATTAGTAATCGAAGAGATCTATAGTTATGAATTTACAAATAAAGATATATTATTAGGAATGCCTTTTTTAGAAAAACTATATCCACACACTATAACAAAAACACATTGGTGGTTCACTACCATATGTAATCACAAAATAGGAGCAAAAAGAGTTAATAATAAAATCAGAAAAAATAACACCAAAACCCTAAACCCTTAACCATAAACCCTAAATCCTACACCCTAAACCATAAATCCTACACCTAAACCCTAAACCCTAAACCTTAAACCATCACACTAAACCTAAACCCTAAATCCTTAACTCTAAATCAAAACTCTAAACCCTCCACCTAAAATCCTAAACCCCAAATCCTAAATTCTAAATCATAAACACAAAATACTAAATCCACAACCCTAAACCGTAAACCCTAAACCCTAAACCCTAATCCATGAACCATAAACCCTAAACCCTAAACCCTAAACCCTAAATTCTAAATCCTAACCTCTAAACCTACAAGTCAAAACCCTAAACCCTAAACCCTATCCCTAAACCCTAAACCCTAAACACTAAACCAAAAACCGTAAACCCTTAACCAAAAACCCTAACCCTAAACCTTAAATCCTAAATCATAAACCCTAAACCCTAAACCTTAAACCCTAAATCCTAAACCCTAACCCTAAATCCTAAACCCTATAACCCTAAACAATAGACCCCAGACCTAAACCCTAAACCTAAACACTAAACCCTAACACGTAAACACTAAACCCTAAACTAAAGAATAAATATTAAACACTAAACCCTAACCCTAAATGCTAAATTCTAAACACTAAATCCAAATATTAAAACCTAAACCCTCAACCCCAAACCCTAAATCTTAAACTCTAAACCTTAAAACCTAATCCGTAAACTAAAAACCATAAAAAATAAACCATAAACTCTTAACCATAAACCCTAACCCTAAACCTTAAACCCTAAATCATAAACCCTAAACCCTAAACTCTAAACCGTAAAGGTTTTGGCTGTTAGGGTTTGGAGTTTAGGGTTTATGGTTTAGAGTTTAGGGTTTAGGATTTAGGATTTATGGTTTAGTGTTTAAAGTTTGGATTTAGGGTTTAGAGTTTAGGGTTTAACATTTAGAGTTTAGGATTTTTGGTTTAGGTTTTAACATTTAGAGTTTAGGATGGAGGATATAGGATTTAGGGTTTAGGGTTTAGGTGTAAGGTTTAGTGTTTAGGGTTTGGGGTTTAGGGTTTAGGATTTCAGGTTTATGGTTAAGTGTTTAGGGTTTGGGGTTTAGGGTTTAATGTTTGGAGTTATAGATTTAAGGTTTGGGGTTTAGGGTTTAGTGTTTAGAGTTTATGGCTTATTTTTAATGGTTTTGAGTTTAAGGATTAGGCTTTAAGGTTTAGAGTTTAGGATTTAGGGTTTGGGGTTTTGGGTTTAGGGTTTGATGTTTGGATTTAGGGTTTATGATTTAGCATTTAGGGTTAGGGTTTAGGGTTTAATATTTATAGTTTAGTTTAGGTTTGAAGGTTTACGTTTTAGTGTTTATGTTTTAGGGTTTATGGTTTATAGTTTAGGGTTTAGGGTTTATATTTTTTATTTATGGTTTAGGATTTAGGGTTAGGATTTAGGATTTAGGGTTTAGGGTTTAGGGTTTAAGTTTTAGAGTTTTGATTTAGGGTTTAGGGTTTAGGTTTAGGTTTAGTGTTTGGATTTTAGGTTTAGGGTTTAGAGTGTTGAGTTTAGGATTTAGGGTTTAGGGTTTGGGGGTTTAGTGTTTAGGTTTAGGGTTTAGGGTCTAATGTTTAGGGTTATAAGGTTTAGGATTTAGGATATAGTGTTTAGGGTTTAAGGCTTAGTGTTTAGGACTTAGAGTTTAGGGTTTAGGGTTTATGATTTAGGGTTTAAGGTTTAGGGTTAGGGTTAATAGTGAAGGGTTTAGGGCTATTGGTTTAGTGTTTACGGTATAGGGTCTATTATTTAGGGTTTAGAGTTTAGGATTTAGGGTTTAGGGTTTAAGGTTTACAGTTTGGAGTTTAGGATTTAGGGTTTAGGGTTTAGGGCATAGGTTTAGGATTAAGGGTTAAGGGTTAAGGGTTTAGGGTTAAGTGTTTAGGCTTTAGGGTTAAGAGTTTTGGGTTTAGGGTTAATACTGTTTGGTTTGGTGTTTAGCATTTAGGGTTTATAGTTTAGGATTTAGGGTATAAGGTTTAGGGTTTATAGTTTGGGGTTTTGGATTTAAGGTTAGGGATTAGGTTTTAGCATTTAGGGTTTAGTGTTTAGAATATAGATACAAGATTTAGGATTTATGTTTAGAGTTAGGATTTAGGGTTTAGTGTTACGAGTGTAGGATTTAGGGTTTAGATTTAGGGTTTTGGGGTTGGGGTTTATGGTTTAGGGTTTAGGGTTAGGGTTTAGGGTTTTGAGCTTTTGGTTTATGGTTTTGATTTGTAGGTTTAGGGTTTAGGATTTTACTGTTTATGGCTTAGGATTTAGAGTTTGAGGTTTAGGATTTAGGATTTAGGGTTTAGGGTTTAGAGTTTAGAGTTTAGGGTTTATGGTTTAGTGTTTATGATTTACGGTTTAGGATTTAGCTTTTAGGGTTAGGGTTTAGGATTTAGGGTTAAGGGTTTAGGGTTTAGGGTTTAGGTTTTAGTGTTTAGGGTATAGGGTTTAGTGTTTAGAGTTTTGGATTTAGGCTTTAGGGTTTTGGGTTTAGGGTTTAGGCTTTATCGATTAGAGTTTATGATATAAGGTTTAGGGTTAGTGTTTAGGGTTTAGGGTTTAAAGTTTGGAGTTATTGATTTAAGGTTTAGGGTTTAGGGTTTAGGGTTTAAAGTTTGGAGTTATAGATTTAAGGTTTGGGGTTTAGGGTTTAAAGTTTGGAGTTATAGATTTAAGGTTTAGGGCTTTTGGTTTAGTGTTTAGGGTTTAGGGTTTAGGGTTTCGAGTTGTAGGTTTAGGGGTTAGGATTCAGGGTTTAGGGTTTAGGGTTTATGATTTTGAGTTTGTGGTTTAGGGTTTAAGATTGTGAGTTTAGTATTTTGTGTTTATGATTTAGAGTTTAGGATTTGGGGTTTAGGGTTTGAGGTTTAGGGTTTAGAGTTTTGATTTAGAGTTAATGATTTAGGGTTTAGTATTAGTGTTAGGGTTTAAGGTATAAGGTTTAGGGTTTAGGGTTTAGGTTTTAGGGTTTAGGGTTTAGGTTTTAGGGTTTGGAGTTGTAGGATGAAGGTTTAGGGTTTAAGTATTAAGTTTTAGGGATTAGGGTTTTGGGTTTAGTTTTTAGGGTTTGGAATTTTGGGTTTAGGGTTTTGGGTGTAGGGTTTAGGGTTTAGGGTTTAAGGTCTACAGTTTAAGGTATAGGGTTTAGGGTTTAGCATTTAGAGTTAAGGGTTTAATGTTTAAGGTTTTGGGTTTAGGGTTTGGAGTTGTAGGTTTAAGGTTTAGGGTTAAGGGTTTATGATTTAGGGTTTAGCATTTAGGTTTTGGGTGTTAGGGTTTGGAGTTTAGGGTTTATGGTTTAGGATTTAGGGGTTTAGGGTTTAGGGTTTAGTGTTTAAAGTTTGGATTTAGGGTTTATAGTTTAGGGTTTAACATTTAGAGTTTAGAATTTTTGGTTTAACTTTTAACATTTAGAGTTTAGGATGGAGGATATAGGATTTAGGGTTTAGGGTTTAGGTGTAAGGTTTATTTAGGGTGTAGGGCTTAGGGTTTAGGATTTCAGGTTTATGGTTAAGTGTTTAGGGTTTAGGGTTTAGGGTTTAAATTTTGGAGTTATAGATTTAAGGTTTAGGGTTTAGGGTTTAGGGTTTAGAGTTTATGGCTTATTTTTAATGATTTTGAGTTTAAGGATTAGGCTTTAAGGTTTAGAGTTTAGGATTTAGGGTTTGGGGTTTTGGGTTTAGGGTTTGATGTTTGGATTTAGGGTTTATGATTTAGCAATTAGGGTTAGGGTTTAGGGTTTAATATTTATAGTTTAGTTTAGGTTTGAAGGTTTACGTTTTAGTGTTTATGTTTTAGGGTTTATGGTTTATAGTTTAGCATTTAGGGTTTATATTTTTTTATTTATGGTTTAGGATTTAGGGTTAGGATTTAGGATTTAGGGTTTAGGGTTTAGGGTTTAAGATTTAGAGTTTTGATTTAGGGTTTAGGGTTTAGGTTTAGGTTTAGTGTTTGGATTTTAGGTTTAAGGTTTAGAGTGTTGAGTTTAGGATTTAGGGTTTAGGGTTTGGGGGTTTAGTGTTTAGGTTTAGGGTTTAGGGTATAGGGTTTAATGTTTAGGGTTATAAGGTTTAGGATTTAGGATATAGTGTTTAGGGTTTAAGGCTTAGTGTTTAGGACTTAGAGTTTAGGGTTTAGGGTTTATGATTTAGGTTTTAAGGTTTAGGGTTAGGGTTAATGGTGAAGGGTTTAGGGCTATTGGTTTAGTGTTTAGGGTATGGGGTCTATTATTTAGGGTTTAGAGTTTAGGATTTAGGGTTTAGGATTTAAGGTTTACAGTTTGGAGTTTAGGATTTAGGGTTTAGGGTTTAGGGCATAGGTTTAGGATTAAGGGTTAAGGGTTAAGGGTTTAGGGTTAAGTGTTTAGGCTTTAGGGTTAAGAGTTTTGGGTTTAGGGTTAATACTGTTTGGTTTGGTGTTTAGCGTTTAGGGTTTATAGTTTAGGATTTAGGGTATAAGGTTTATGGTTTACAGTTTGGGGTTTTGGATTTAGGGTTAGGGATTAGGTTATAGCATTTATGGTTTAGTATTTAGAATATAGATACAAGATTTAGGGTTTAGTGTTAAGAGTGTAGGATTTAGGGTTTAGGTTTTTAGGGTTTAGATTTAGGGTTTTGGGGTTGGGGTTTATGGTTTAGGGTTTAGGGTTAGGGTTTAGGGTTTTGAGCTTTTGGTTTATGGTTTTGATTTGTAGGTTTAGGGTTTAGGGCTTAGGATTTTACTGTTTATGGTTTAGGATTTAGAGTTTGAGGTTTAGGATTTAGGATTTAGGGTTTAGGGTTTAGAGTTTAATGTTTAGGGTTTATGGTTTAGTGTTTATGATTTACGGTTTAGGATTTAGCTTTTAGGGTTAGGGTTTAGGATTTAGTGTTAAGGGTTTAGGGTTTAGGGTTTAGGTTTTAGTGTTTAGGGTATAGGGTTTAGTGTTTAGAGTTTTGGATTTAGGCTTTAGGGTTTTGGGTTTAGGGTTTAGGCTTTAACGATTAGAGTTTATGATATAAGGTTTAGGGTTAGTGTTTAGGGTTTAGGGTTTAAAGTTTGGAGTTATTGATTTAAGGTTTAGGGTTTAGGGTTTAGGGTTTAAAGTTTGGAGTTATAGATTTAAGGTTTAGGGCTTTTGGTTTAGTGTTTAGGGTTTAGGGTTTAGGGTTTCGAGTTGTAGGTTTAGGGGTTAGGATTCAGGGTTTAGGGTTTAGGGTTTACAATTTTGAGTTTGTGCTTTAGGGTTTAAGAATGTGAGTTTAGTATTTTATGTTTATGATTTAAAGTTTAGGATTTGGGGTTTAGGGTTTGAGGTTTAGGGTTTAGAGTTTTGATTTAGAGTTAATGATTTAGGGTTTAGTATTAGTGTTAGGGTTTAGGGTATAAGGTTTAGGGTTTAGGGTTTAGGTTTTAGGGTTTGGAGTTGTAGGATGAAGGTTTAGGGTTTAAGTATTAAGTTTTAGGGATTAGGGTTTTGGGTTTAGTTTTTGATGTTTGGAATTTTGGGTTTAAGGGTTTTGGGTGTAGGGTTTAGGGTTTAGGGTTTAAGGTATGGGGTTTAGGGTTTAGGGTCTACAATTTAAGGTATAGGGTTTAGAGTTTAGCATTTAGAGTTAAGGGTTTAATGTTTAGGGTTTTGGGTTTAGGGTTTGGAGTTGTAGGTTTAAGGTTTAGGGTTATGGGTTTATGGCTTAGGGTTTAGCATTTAGGTTTTGGGTGTTAGGGTTTGGAGTTTAGGGTTTATGGTTTAGGATTTAGGGTTTAGGGTTTATAGTTTAGTGTTTAGGATTTATGGTTTAGTGTTTAAAGTTTGGATTTAGGGTTTAGAGTTTAGGGTTTAACATTTAGAGTTTAGGATTTTTGGTTTAGGTTTTAACATTTAGAGTTTAGGATGGAGGATATAGGATTTAGGGTTTAGGGTTTAGGTGTAAGGTTTAGTGTTTAGGGTGTAGGGCTTAGGGTTTAGGATTTCAGGTTTATGGTTAAGTGTTTAGGGTTTAGGGTTTAGGGTTTAATGTTTGGAGTTATAGATTTAAGGTTTAGGGTTTAGGGTTTAGAGTTTATGGCTTATTTTTAATGGTTTTGAGTTTAAGGATTAGGCTTTAAGGTTTAGAGTTTAGGATTTAGGGTTTGGGGTTTTGGGTTTAGGGTTTGATGTTTGGATTTAGTGTTTATGATTTAGCATTTAGGGTTAGGGTTTAGGGTTTAATATTTATAGTTTAGTTTAGGTTTGAAGGTTTACGTTTTAGTGTTTATGTTTTAGGGTTTATGGTTTATAGTTTAGCGTTCAGGGTTTATATTTTTTTATTTATGGTTTAGGATTTAGGGTTAGGATTTAGGATTTAGGGTTTAGGGTTTAGGGTTTAAGATTTAGAGTTTTGATTTAGGGTTTAGGGTTTAGGTTTAGGTTTAGTGTTTGGATTTTAGGTTTAGGGTTTAGAGTGTTGAGTTTAGGATTTAGGGTTTAGGGTTTGGGGGTTTAGTGTTTAGGTTTAGGGTTTAGGGTATAGGGTCTAATGTTTAGGGTTATAAGGTTTAGGATTTAGGATATAGTGTTTAGGGTTTAAGGCTTAGTGTTTAGGACTTAGAGTTTAGGGTTTAGGGTTTATGATTTAGGGTTTAAGGTTTAGGGTTAGGGTTAATGGTGAAGGGTTTAGGGCTATTGGTTTAGTGTTTAGGGTATAGGGTCTATTATTTAGGGTTTAGAGTTTAGGATTTAGGGTTTAGGATTTAAGGTTTACAGTTTGGAGTTTAGGATTTAGGGTTTAGGGTTTAGGGCATAGGTTTAGGATTAAGGGTTAAGGGTTAAGGGTTTAGGGTTAAGTGTTTAGGGTTTAGGGTTAAGAGTTTTGGGTTTAGGGTTAATACTGTTTGGTTTGGTGTTTAGCGTTTAGGGTTTATAGTTTAGGATTTAGGGTATAAGGTTTAGGGTTTACAGTTTGGGGTTTTGGATTTAGGGTTAGGGATTAGGTTTTAGCATTTAGGGTTTAGTGTTTAGAATATAGATACAAGATTTAGGATTTATGTTTAGAGTTAGGATTTAGGGTTTAGTGTTAAGAGTGTAGGATTTAGGGTTTAGGTTTTTAGGGTTTAGATTTAGGGTTTTGGGGTTGGGGTTTATGGTTTAGGGTTTAGGGTTAGGGTTTAGGGTTTTGAGCTTTTGGTTTATGGTTTTGATTTGTAGGTTTAGGGTTTAGGGCTTAGGATTTTACTGTTTATGGTTTAGGATTTAGAGTTTGAGGTTTAGGATTTAGGATTTAGGGTTTTGGGTTTAGAGTTTAGAGTTTAGGGTTTATGGTTTAGTGTTTATGATTTACGATTTAGGATTTAGCTTTTAGGGTTAGGGTTTAGGATTTAGGGTTTAGGGTTTAGGGTTTAGGGTTTAGGTTTTAGTGTTTAGGGTATAGGGTTTAGTGTTTAGAATTTTGGATTTAGGCTTTAGGGTTTTGGGTTTAGGGTTTAGGCTTTAACGATTAGAGTTTATGATATAAGGTTTAGGGTTAGTGTTTAGGTTTAGGGTTTAAAGTTTGGAGTTATTGATTTAAGGTTTAGGGTTTAGGGTTTAGGGTTTAAAGTTTGGAGTTATAGATTTAAGGTTTGGGGTTTAGGGTTTAAAGTTCAGAGTTATAGATTTAAGGTTTAGGGCTTTTGGTTTAGTGTTTAGGGTTTAGGGTTTCGAGTTGTAGGTTTAGGGGTTAGGATTCAGGGTTTAGGGTTGAGGGTTTACGATTTTGAGTTTGTGGTTTAGGGTTTAAGATTGTGAGTTTAGTATTTTGTGTTTATGATTTAGAGTTTAGGATTTGGGGTTTAGGGTTTGAGGTTTAGGGTTTAGAGTTTTGATTTAGAGTTAATGATTTTGGGTTTAGTATTAGTGTTAGGGTTTAAGGTATAAGGTTTAGGGATTAGGGTTTAGGTTTAGGGTTTAGGGTTTAGGTTTTAGGGTTTAGGGTTTAGGTTTTAGTGTTTGGAGTTGTAGGATGAAGGTTTAGGGTTTAAGTATTAAGTTTTAGGGATTAGGGTTTTGGGTTTAGTTTTTAGGGTTTGGAATTTTGGGTTTAGGGTTTTGTGTATAGGGTTTAAGGTTTAGGGTTTAGGGTTTAAGGTCTACAGTTTAAGGTATAGGGTTTAGGGTTTAGCATTTAGAGTTAAGGGTTTAATGTTTAGGGTTTTGGGTTTAGGGTTTGGAGTTGTAGGTTTAAGGTTTAGGGTTAAGGGTTTAGGGATTAGGGCTTAGCATTTAGGTTTTGGGTGTTAGGGTTTGGAGTTTAGGGTTTATGGTTTAGGATTTAGGGTTTAGGGTTTAGGGTTTAGGATTTATGGTTTAGTGTTTAAAGTTTGGATTTAGGGTTTAGAGTTTAGGGTTTAACATTTAGAGTTTAGGGTTTTTGGTTTAGGTTTTAACATTTAGAGTTTAGGATGGAGGATATAGGATTTAAGGTTTAGGGTTTAGGTGTAAGGTTTAGTGTTTAGGGTGTAGGGCTTAGGGTTTAGGATTTGAGGTTTATGGTTAAGTGTTTAGGGTTTAGGGTTTAGGGTTTAATGTTTGGAGTTATAGATTTAAGGTTTAGGGTTTAGAGTTTATGGCTTATTTTTAATGGTTTTGAGTTTAAGGATTAGGCTTTAAGGTTTAGAGTTTAGGATTTAGGGTTTGGGGTTTTGGGTTTAGGGTTTGATGTTTGGATTTAGTGTTTATGATTTAGCATTTAGGGTTAGGGTTTAGGGTTTAATATTTATAGTTTAGTTTAGGTTTGAAGGTTTACGTTTTAGTGTTTATGTTTTAGGGTTTATGGTTTATAGTTTAGCATTTAGGGTTTATATTTTTTTATTTATGGTTTAGGATTTAGGGTTAGGATTTAGGATTTAGGGTTTAGGGTTTAGGGTTTAAGATTTAGAGTTTTGATTTAGGGTTTAGGGTTTAGGTTTTGGTTTAGTGTTTGGATTTTAGGTTTAGGGTTTAGAGTGTTGAGTTTAGGATTTAGGATTTAGGGTTTGGGGGTTTAGTGTTTAGGTTTAGGGTTTAGGGGATAAGGTCTAATGTTTAGGGTTATAAGGTTTAGGATTTAGGATATAGTGTTTAGGGTTTAAGGCTTAGTGTTTAGGACTTAGAGTTTAGGGTTTAGGGTTTATGATTTAGGGTTTAAGGTTTAGGTTTAGGGTTAATGGTGAAGGGTTTAGGGCTATTGGTTTAGTGTTTAGGGTTTAGGGGTTAGGGTTAGGGTTTGGGGTTTAGGGTTTCATGTTGTAGGTTTAGGGGTTATTATTTAGGGTTTAGGGTTTAGGGTTTAGGGTTTAGAGATTGTGGTTTAGGGTTTAGGATTTAGGGTTGTGTGTTTAGTATTTTGTGTTTATGATTTAGTGTTTAGGATTTGGGGTTTAGGGTTTGAGGTTTAAACCCTAAACCCTATTTCCTATATGCTAAACCCTATAACCTTAAACAATAGACCCTATACCCTAAACCCTAAACGTAAACACTAAACCCCCAAACCCTAAACCCAAAATCCTAAACTCAACACTCTAAACCCTAAACCTAAAATCTAAACACTAAACTTAAACCTAAACCCTAAATCAGAGCTCTAAATTTTAAACTCTAAACCCTAAACCCTAAATCCTAAATCCTAACCCTAAATCCAAAACCCTAAATCAAAAAATATAAACCCTAAACCCTAAAACTTAAACCCTAAAACGTAAACCCTAAACTAAATAATAAACATTAAACCCTAAACCGTAACCCTAAACGCTAAATCCTAAACCTTAAATCCAAACATTAAACCCTAAACCCTAAACCCCAAACCCTGAATCCTAAACTCTAAACCTTAAAGCCTAATCCATAAATTCAAAACCATAAAAAATAAACCATAAAATCTAAATCCTAAACTCTAAACCTTAAATCTATAACTCAAAACTTAAAACCCTAAACCCTAAACCCTAATCCCTAAACCCTTAACCATAAACCCAAAATCCTAAACCCTAAAACCTACACCCTATACCCTAAACCTTCACCTAAACCCTAAACCCTAAATCCTATATCCTCAATCCTAAACTCTAAATGTTACACCCTAAACCAAAAAACCTAAACTCTAAATGTTAAACCCTTAACCCTAAACCCTATATCCAAACTTTAAACCCTAAACCATAAATCATAAACCCTAAACCCTAAACCCTAAATCCTAAACCATAAACCCTAACACCCAAAACCTAAATGCTAGACCCAAAACCATAAACCCTTAACCATAAACCTTAAACTTACAACTCCAAACCCTAAACCCAAATCCCTAAACATTAAACCGTAAACTCTAAATGCTAAGCCCAAATAACCTTAATCTTAAATTGTAGACCCTAAACCCTCAGCCCTATACCCTAAACCCTAAACCCTAAACCATAAACCCTACACCCTAAACCCTAAACACTAAACCCTAAATCCTATACCCTAAAAACTAAACCCAAAACCCTAAACCGTAAAACATAATACATAAACCCAAAACCCTAAACTATAAACCTTCAACCTATAACACCAAACACTCAATCCAAACTTTAAACCCTAAAGCGTAAAACCTAAACACAAAACCCTAAACCCAAAATCCTAAACCATAAGCCCTAAATTGCAAACCCTAACACCCAAAACCTAAATGCTAAACCCTAAACCATAAACCCTTAACCATAAACCATAAAGCTACAACTCCAAACCCTAAACCCAAAACCCTAAACTTTAAACCATAAACTCAAAATGCTAAACCCTAAAACTTAAACCTTAAACTGTAGACCCTAAATCCTAAAACATAAACCTTAAAGTCTAGACCCTAAACCCTAAACCCTAAATGCTAAACCTACACCTAAACCCTACACCTTAAACCCTAACACTAATCCTAAACCCTAAATTCTTAACTTTAAATCAAAACTCTAAACCCTAAACCTCAAACCCTAAACCCCAAATCCTAAACTCTAACTCATAAACAGAAAATACTAAACCCACAACCCACAACCCTAAACCCTAAACCCTAAACCCTAAACCCTAAACCCTAAACCCTAAACACTAAAACCTAAACCCTAAACCCTAAACCATGAACCATAAAATCTAAACCATAAACCCTAAATCCTAACACCTAACCCTACAACTTGAAACCTTAAACCCTAAACCCTAAACACTAACCCAAAAACCCTAAGCCCATAACCATAAACCCTAACCCTAAATCTTAAACCCTAAATCATAAACCCTAAACCCTAAACCCAAAATCCTAAATCCTAAACCCTAAACCCTAAACCCTTAACCCTTAACCATAAACACAAAATCCTAAACCCTAAACCCTATACC
This sequence comes from Solanum pinnatisectum, assembly GCA_035578085.1. Lineage (NCBI taxonomy): Eukaryota > Viridiplantae > Streptophyta > Magnoliopsida > Solanales > Solanaceae > Solanum > Solanum pinnatisectum. The sequence goes on along the minus strand of JAWPEI010000033.1, from coordinate 772,387 downwards.
TTAAACCCTAAACCTTACACCTAAACCCTAAACCCTAAATCCTGTATCCTCAATCCCAAACTCTAAATGTTAAACCCTAAACCAACAATCCTAAACTCTAAATGTTAAACCCTAAACCCTAAACCATAAATCCTAAACCATAAACCCTAAACCCTAAACCCTAAATCCTAAACCATAAACCCTAAAATCCAAACCCTAACACCCAAAACATAAATGCTAGACCCTAAACCATAAACCCTTAACCATAAACCATACACCTACAACTCCAAACCCTAAACCCAAAACACTAAACATTAAACCCTAAACTCTAAATGCTTAACCCTAAAACCTAAACCCTAAACTATAGACCCTAAACCCTAAATCTTATACCCTAAACCCTAAACCCTAATCCCTATACCCAAAACCCTAAACCCTATATCCCAAACCCTAAACCTTAAATCTATAACTCCAAATTTTAAACCCTAAACCATTAATCCTAAACCATAAACCCTAAATCCTAAACCCTAAACCCTACAGCTTAAACACTAAACCTTGCACCTAAACCCTAAACCCTAAATCCTATATCCTCAATCCCAAACTCTAAATGTTAAACCCTAAACCAAAATTCCTAAACTCTAAATGTTAAACCCTAAACCCTAAATCCTAAACGTAAACCCTAAACCATAAACCCTAAACTGTAAACCCTAAACCCTAAATACTAAACCATTAACCCAAAACTCCAAACCCTAACACCCAAAACATAAATGCTAGACCCTAAACCATAAACCTTAACCCTACAACTCCAAACCCTAAACCCAAAACACTAAACATTAAACCCTAAACTCTAAATGCTAAACCCTAAATTATAGACCCTAAACCCTAAACCTTATACCCTAAATACTAAACCCTAAACCCTACACCCAAAACCCTAAACCCCAAACCCTACAAAACTAAACCCAAAACCCTAAACCCTAAAACATAATACTTAAACCCTAAATCTTCAACCTACAACTCCAAACCCTAAATCCAAACTTTAAACCCTAAACCTCAAACCCTAAACCCCAAATCCTAAACTCTAAATCATAAACACAAAATACTAAACCACAACCCTAAACCCTAAACCCTAAGCCACAAACTCTAAACCCTAAACCCTATCTCTAAACCCTAAACCCTAAACCCTAACCCAAAAACCCTAAGCCCTTAACCATAAACCCTAACCCTAAACCTTAAACCCTAAATCATAAACCCTAAACCCTAAACCCTAAACCCTAAATCCTTAACCCTAAACCCTAAACCATGAACCATAAACTCTAAACCCTAAACCCTAAACCCTAAATCCTAACCTCTAAACCTACAAGTCAAAACCCTATCCCTAAACCCTAAATGCTAAACACTAAACCAAAAACCGTAAACCCTTAACCATAAACCCTAACCCTAATACTGAAACCCTAAACCCTAAACCTTAAACCGTAAATCCTAAACCCTAAACCCTAAATCCTAAACCCTGTATCCTAAATCCTAAACCCTATAACCCTAAACAATAGACCCCAGGCCTAAACCCTAAGCTGAAACACTAAACCACCAAACCCTAAACCCTAACCATAAACCTAAAATCTAAATACTAAATCTAAATCAAAACTCTAAATCTTAAACCCTAAACCCCAAATCCTAAATCCTAACCATAAATCCTGAACCCTAAATCAAAAAATATAAACCTTAAACCCTAAACTATAAACACTAAACCCTAAACCATAAACCCTAACACGTAAACACGAAACCCTAAACTAAACCGTATATATTAAACACTAAACCCTAACCCTAAATGCTAAATCCTAAACACTAAATCCAAACATTAAAACCTAAACCCTCAACCCCAAACCCTAAATCTTAAACTTTAAACCTTAAAACCAAATCCGTAAACTAAAAACCATAAAAATAAACCATAAACTCTAAATCGTAAACCCTAAACCATAAACCCTAAACCCTAAACCCTAAACCCTAAACCCTAAACCCTAAACCTACAACTCAAAACCCTAAACCCTAAACACTAAACCAAAAACCCTAAACCTTAAAACCTAACACCTAAACCCTAAACCCTTAACGATAAACCTTAAATCCCACACCCTAAACCATAAACCCTACACCTAAACCCTAAACCCTAAACCTTAAACCATCACACCAATCCAAAACCCTAAATCGTTAACTCTAAATCAAAAATCTAAACCCTCAAACTAAAACCCTAAACCCCAAATCCTAAACTCTAAATCATAAACACAAAATACTAAACCCACAACCCTAAAACTAAACCCTAAGCCACAAACCCTAAACCCTAAACCCTAAACCCTAAATCCTAAACACTAAACCCTAAACCATGAACCCTAAACCCTAAACCCTAAACCCTAAATCTAAACCACTAAACCTACAACTCAAAACCCAAAACCCTAAACCCTATCCCTAAACCTTAAACCCTAAATCATAAACCCTAAACACTAAACCTTAAACCCTAAATCCTAAACCCTAAACCCTAAATCCTAAGCCCTATATCCTAGATCCTAAACCCTATAACCCTAAACAATAGACCCTATACCTAAACCCTAAACTTAAACACTAAACCCCCAAACCCTAAACCCTAAATCATAAACTCAACACGCTAAACACTAAACCTAAAATCTAAACGCTAAACCCAAAACCTAAAATCTAAACGCAAAACCTAAACACTAAACCTAAACCCAAACCCTAAACCCAAAATCAAAACTCTAAATCTTAAACCCTAAACCCTAAATCTAAAATCCTAACACAAAATCCTAAACCCTAAATCAAAAAATATAAACCCTAAATCCTAAACTACAAACCCTAAACCCTAAAACATAAACCCTAAAATGTAAACCCTAAACCCTAAACTAAACCATAAACATTAAACCCTAAACCCTAACACTAAACGCTAAATCCTCAACCCTAAATCCAAACATTAAACCCTAAACCCTAAACCCCAAACCCCAAACCCTAAATCCTAAACTCTAAACCTTAAATCCTAATTTTTAAATTCAAAACCATAAAAAATAAACCATGAACTCTAAACCGTAAACCCGAAACCCTAAACCCTAAATCCTATACCCTCAATCCTAAACTCTAAATGTTACACCCTAAACCAAAAATCCTAAACTCTAAATGTTAAACCCTAAAACCTAAACCCTATATGCAAACTTTAAACCCTAAACCCGAAACCCTAAATCCTAAACCATATACCCTAAACTCCAAACCCTAACACCCAAAACCTAAATGCCAGACCCCAAACCAAAAACCCTTAACCATTAAACCTTAAACTTACAACTCCAAACCCTAAACCCAAAACCCTAAACATTAAACCATAAACTCTAAATTCTAAACCCAAATAACCTTAACCTTAAACTATAGACCCTAAACCCTAAGCCCTATACCCTAAACCCTAAAACCTAAACCTTAAACCCTATACCCTACACCCTAAACCCTAAACCCTAAATCCTATACCCTATAAACTAAACCCAAAACCCTAAACCCTAAAACATAACACATAAACCCTAAACCCTAAACCTTCAACCTATAACTCCAGACACTTAATCCAAACTTTAAACCCTAAAGCATAAAACCTAAACCCAAAACCCTAAACCCAAAATCCTAAACCATAAGCCCTAAATTTCAAACCCTAACACCCAAAACCTAAATGCTAAACCCTAAACCATAAACCCTTAACCATAATACACAAAGCTAAAACTCCAAACCCTAAACCCAAAACCCTAAACATTAAACCATAAACTCTAAATGCTAAACCCTAAAACAAAAAACTTAAACTGCAGACCCTAAACCCTAAACCCTAAACCCTAAACGCTAAACTTAAACCTAAACCCTACACCTTAAACCCTAACACTAATCCTAAACCCTAAATCCTTAACTCCAAATCAAAACTCTAAACCCTAAACCTCAAACCCTAAACCCCAAATCCTAAACTCTAAATCATAAACACAAAATACTAAACCATCAACCCTAAACCCTAAACCACAAACTCTAAACCCTAAACCCTAAACCCTAAAAACTAAAACCTAAACCCTAAACCCTAAACCATGAACCATAAACTCTAAACCCTAAACCCTAAATCCTAACACCTAACCCTACAAATCGAAACCCTAAACCCTAAACCCTATCCCTAAACCCTAAGCCCTTAACCATAAACCCTAACCCAAACCTTAAACCCTAAATCATCAACCCTAAACCCTAAACCCTAAACCCTAAATCCTAAACCCTAAACCCTTAACCCTTAACCACAAACACTAAATCCTAAACCCTAAACCCTACACCTTAAACCCTAAACCTTACACCTAAACCCTTAACCAAAATTCAAAACTCTAAATCTTAAACCCTAAACGCTAGATCCTAAATCTTCACCCTAAATCCTAAACCCTAAATCAAAAAATATAAACCCTAAACCCTAAACTATGAACCCTAAACCTTAAAACATAAACCCTAAACCCTAAACTAAACCATAAACATTAAACCCTAAATCCTAACCCTAAATGCTAAATCCTAAACCCTAAATCCAAACATTAAACCCTAAACCCTAAACCCCAAACCCCAAACCCTAAATCCTAAACTCTAAACCTTAAAGCCTAATTCCTAAATTCAAAACCATAAAAAATAAACCATAAACCCTATACCCTAAACCCTAAACCCTAAACCTTAAATCTATAACTCCAAACTTTAAACCCTAAACCCTATTTCCTATATGCTAAACCCTATAACCCTAAACAATAGACCCTATACCCTAAGCCCTAAACGTAAACACTAAGCCCCCAAACCCTAAACCCAAAATCCTAAACTCAATACTCTAAACCCTAAACCTAAAATCTAAACACTAAACTTAAACCTAAACCCTAAACCCTATATCAAAACTTTAAATCTTAAACACTAAACCCTAAACCGTAAATCCTAAATCCTAACCCTAAATCCAAAACCATAAATCAAAAAATATAAAGCCTAAACCCTAAAACTTAAACCCTAAAACATAAACCCTAAACCCTAAACTAAACAATAAACATTAAACCCTAAACCCTAAACCCCAAACTAAACAATAAACATTAAACCCTAAACCCTAAACCCCAAACCCTAAATCCTAAACTCTAAACCTTAAAGCCTAATCCATAAACTCAAAACCATAAAAAATAAACCATAAACTCTAAATCCTAAGACTTAAACCTTAAATCTATAACTCAAAACTTTAAACCCTAAACCCTAAACCCTAATCCCAAAACCCTTAACCATAAACCCAAAATCCTAAACCCTAAAACCTACACCCTATACCCTAAACCTTAGACCTAAACCCTAAACCCTAAATCCTATATCCTCCATCCTAAACTCTAAATGTTACACCCTAAACCAAAAATCCTAAACTCTAAATGTTATACCCTAAACCCTAAACCCTATATCCAAACTTTAAACCCTAAATCATAAATCCTAAACCCTAAACCCTAAACCCTAAATCCTAAGCCATAAATCCTAAACTCCAAACCCTAACACCCAAAACCTAAATGCTAGACCCTAAACCATAAACCCTTAACCATAAACCTTAAACTTACAACTCCAAACACTAAACCCAAAACCCTAAACATTAAACCCTAAACTCTAAATGCTAAACCCTAATAACCTTAACCTTAAACTGTAGACCCTAAACCCTAAGCCCTATACCCTAAACCCTAAACCTTAAAACCTACACCGTAAACCCTAAAACCTAAATCCTATACCCTAAAAACTAAACCCAAAACCCTAAACCCTGAAACAAAATACATAATCCCTAAACCCTAAACCCTAAACCTTCAACCTATAACTCCAAACACTCAATCCAAACTTTAAACCCTAAAGCGTAAGACCTAAACGCAAAACCCTAAACCCAAAATCCTAAACCATAAACCCTAAATTGCAAAACCTAACACCCAAAACCTAAATGCTAAACCCTAAACCATAAACCCTTAACCATAAACCATAAAGCTACAACTCCAAACCCTAAACCCAAAACCCTAAACATTAAACCATAAAATCTAAATGCTAAATCCTAAAACTTAAACCTTGAATTGTAGACCCTAAACCCTAAACCCTAAACCCTAAAACATAAACCTTAAAGTCTAGACCCTAAACCCTAAACCCTAAACCATAAACCCTAAACGCTAAACCTAAACCTAAAACCTACACCTTAAACCCTAACACTAATCCTAAACCCTAAACGCTAAACCTAAACCTAAACCCTACACCTTAAACCCTAACACTAATCCTAAACCCTAAATCCTAAACTCTAAATCAAAACTCTAAACCCTAAACCTCAAACCCTAAACCCCAAATCATAAACTCTAAATCATAAACACAAACTACTAAACCCACAACCCTAAACCCTAAACCCTAAACCATAAACTCTAAACCCTAAACCCTAAACCCTAAACCCTAAATCCTAAACCCTAAACCCTAAACCATGAACCATAAACTCTAAACCCTAAACCCTAAATCCTAACACCTAACCCTACAACTCAAAACCCTAAACCCAAAACCCTATCCCTAAACCCTAAACCCTAAACACAAACCCAAAAACCCTAAGCCCTTAACCATAAACCCTAACCCTAAACCTTAAACCCTGAACCTTTAACCTACAACTCCAAACCCTAAATCCAAACTTCAAACCCTAAACCCTAAACCCTCAACCCTAAACCTAAACATTAGACCCGAAACCCTAAACCTTAAACCCTAATACTAATCCTAAACCCTAAATCATTAACTCTAAATCAAAACTCTAAACACTAAACCTCAAACCCTAAACCCCAAATCCTAAACTCTAAAGCAGAAACACAAAATACTAAACCCTTAACCCACAACCCTAAACCCTAAACCACAAACTCTAAACCCTAAACCCAAAATCGTAAATCCTAAACCCTAAACCCTAAACCATGAACCATAAACTCTAAACCCTAAACCCTAAACACTAAATCCTAACCCCTAAACCTACAACTCGAAACCCTAAACCCTAAACCCTAAACTCTATCCCTAAACCCTAAACCCTAAACACTAAACCAACAGCCCTAAACCCTTAACCATAAACCATAACCCTAAACCTTAAACCGTAAATCATAAACCCTAAACCCTAAATCCTAAACCGTAAAACCTAAACCCTAACCCTAAATCCTAAAACATAAACCTTAAAACGTAAATCTTGAACTCTAAAAGTTAAACCCTAAACCTTAAACCCTTACCCTAATAAACCCAATACCCTAAACCCTAAACCCTAACCCTAAATCCTAAAACCTAAACCCTAAACCTTATATCATAAACTCTAAACGTTAAAACCTAAACCCTAAACCCAAAACCCTAAAGCCTAAATCCAAAACTTTAAACACCAAACCCTATACCCTAAACACTAAAACCTAAACCCTAAACCCTAAACCCCAAATCCTAAACTTAAAACCCCAGATCTTAACCCTAAACCCTAAACTCTATGCTCTAAACCCTAAATCCTAAACCCTAAACTCTACGCCCTAAACCCTAAATCCTAAACCATAAACCTAAACACTAAACCCCCAAACCCAAAACCCTAAATCCTAAACTCAACACTCTAAACCCTAAACCTAAAATCTAAACACTAAACCAAAACCCTAAACCCTAAATCAAAACTCTAAATGTTAATCCCTAAACCCTAAACCCTAAATCCTAAATCCTAACCCTAAATCCTAAATCTTAAATCAAAAAATATAAACCCTAAATCCCAAACTATAAACCATAAACCGTAAAACATAAACACTAAAACGTAAACCCTCAAACCTAAACTAAACCATAAACATTAAACCCTAAATCCTAACCCTATATGCTAAATCCTAAACCCTAAATCCAAATATTAAACCCTAAACCCTAAAACCCTAACCCTAAATCCTAAACTTTAAAACCTTCAAGCCTGATCCCTAAACTCAAAACCATAATAAATAATCCATAAACCCTAAACCCTAAACCCTAAACCTTAAATCTATAACTCAAAAGTTTAAACACTAAACCCTAAATCCTTAACCATAAACCCTAAATCATGAACCCTAAACCCTACACCCTAAACCCTAAACCTTACACCTAAACCCTAAACCCTAAATCCTATATCCTCCATCCTAAACTCTAAATGTTAAACCCTAAACCAAAAATCCTAAACTCTAAATGTTAAACCCTAAACCCTAAACCCTATTCACTAAACCCAAAACCCAAAACCCTAAACCCTTTATCCTAAAACCTAATACCTAAATCCTAAAAACTTTACCATAAACCCTAAATTCTAAATCCTAAATACTAAATCCTGAACACTACACTCTAAACCCTAAACTATAAATCCTAAATGCTAAACCGTAAATCCTAAATCCCTAAACCCAAAACCATAAACCCTAAACCCTAAACCTTAAGCTTACAACACCAAACCCTACACCCTAAACCCTAAACCCTAAATCATAACCGCAATCCTAGACCCTAAATGAAGACTCTAAACCCTAAACCTTAAACCCTAAACCCTAAATCCTACTCTCTAAACCCTAAATATTAAACTCTAAACCCTGAACCCTAGAGACTAAACCCTAAACCATAAAACCTAAACCCTAAACCATAAATCCTGAACCTTAAACCCTAAACCATAAATCCTAAACCATAAACAATAAACTCTAAACACTAAACCATAAACCCTAAACCCTAAACCCTAAATCCTAACCCCTATCCCCTAAACCAAAAAATTACAACTCAAAATCCTAAACCCTAACCATAAACTCTAAACCCTAAACACTAAATACTAACCCCTAAACCCTGAACCTACAAATCAAAAGTCTAAACCCAAAGCCCAAAACTCTAAACCCTAACCCTAAACACTAAACCGAAAACCCTAAACCCCAAAACCTAATACCTAAACCCTAAATCCTTAACTATAACCCCTAAACTATAAACCCTAAATCCTAAATCCTGAACCCTACTCCCTAACCCTAAACTCTAAATCCTAAACCCCAAACCCTAAATCGTAAACTATAAATGTTAAACCCTAACCCTAATCCTAATAAACCCTAAACCCTAAACCCTAAATCCTAAAACATAAACCTTAAAACGAAAATCATGAACTCTAAAAGTTAAATCCTAAACCTTAAACCCTTACCCTAATAAACCCTATACCCTAAACCCTAAACACTAACCCTAAAGCCTAAAACCTAAACCCTAAACTTATATCATAAACTCTAAACGTTAAAGCCTAAACCCTAAACCCAAAACCCTAAAGCCTAAATCCAAAACTCTAAACACTTTTACCCTATACCCTAAACACTAAAACCTAAAACCTAAACCCTAAACCCCTAATCCTAAACTTTAAACCCTAGATCTTAACCCTAAACCCTAAACTCTACGCCCTAAACCTTAAACCCCAAATCCTAAAATTAAAACCCTAGATCTTAACCATAAACCTTAAACTCTACACCCTAAACCCTAAACCTAAACACTAAACCCCCAAACCCTAAACCCTAAATCCTAAACTCAACACTCTAAACCTTAAACCTGAAATCTAAACACTAAACCAAAACCTAAATCCTAAACCCTAAACCCTAAATCAAAACTCTAAATCTTAAACCCTAAACCCTAAACCCTAAATGCTAAATCCTAACCCTAAATCCTAAACCATAAATCAAAAAATATAACCCCTAAACCCTAAACTATAAATCATAAACCCTAAAACATAAACACTAAAACGTAAACCCTCAAAGCTAAACTAAACCATAAACATTAAGCCCTCACTACACCATTTTCGGCCTACGGCCACCCCAGTAAAGTGTAGCCTAAACTAGCAAAAAGTGTGGCCTTTGATTAAAGGCAACACTTTTGGACTTTAAGCAACGCTTTTTAGGGGCTGGCTTAAAGAAGCGTAACCTTTGACATTAGGCAACACTTTTTAAATGTCGCCATCAAAGCTACACTTATAAAGCGTAGCCAAATAGGTATAAGGGCACGCTTTGTAGTGATGCATTAGTGACACCTTTTTTTTATTATACTACACTTAAAAGCATTGCCTTTGCTTTGTTATTGGTCACACTTAAAAAGTGTTGCATTTTATGTCTCATCTAGAGCAACACTTATAAAGTGTAACTTTTCTTATGTACAAGATAACATTGGACGTCCTACAACAACACTTTTGAAGTGTGGCAATGTTGTGTAGAATTTTGTAGCCACAATTTTTTTTATTTTTAAGAATAATAATTTTTATTTGCATATATTAAATAATCAGATAATTAAATATACAAGTGACCTAAAGCACAAAATTAACTAATAATTAAATCGAAGCTATATATTTCAAATAAACTTCGAGAAACATGTCTTGCATGTACAACCAATATTTAGAAATTAAAGTGATTGCTTAAAGAGCAATAAATTCCACAAAACCAAATGCATTCAAACATATATGACAATATATAGTACAAAAACTCTTCATCGTTCACTACAATAGATCGAGTTTACTTCTGGCCACAATTCAAATTCAATTACCCTCATTTTCCTGCACATTCAAAATAAAATTATAAGTTAGAGAAATAAATCATGTATTTAATATGCTTAAATTCACAGTAAGCCAAACCAATTCATAACAATAAAGATGTGGAAGTGCATAATTGGAGAGTATTCACTGTAAGCCAACCAATTCAAAAGTCACTACAACATTTTAGGCCTACGGCCACCCCAGTAAAGTGTAGCCTAAACTAGCAAAAAGTGTGGTCTAGCAATGAATATATTTCTAGCAATGAATATATTTCACAAAATCAAACATAATATATTCAAACTTTTACAATAGTTCAAAAACTATTCATCATCAACTTCAATGAGATCAAGTTGACTTGTGGTGACCCTTCAAATTTGATCACATCCATTTCCCTACACATTTAAAAGTACAACAAATCAGATTGAAGCAGTACGTTATAGAAGGAGGCAAGAAGTTCCAGATTCCCGATTGCAGCAATTTCAGATTGCAAATTGCAGACTACAAATTTTTTGAGTTCTAGATTATAGTTCCAAATTCCAGATTATTACAGATTACAGATTACATGAGTTCCAGATTGCATGTTCAACATTGCAGATTGTAGATTGTAGATTACAGATTACAGATTATAGATTATTACAGATTACAAACTACAGTTCCAAATTCCAGATTGTTGCAGATTACAGATTACAGTTCCAAATTGCAGGTTTCAGATTCCAGAATGCAGATTACAGTTCAAGATTGCAGGTTCCAAATTGCAGATTGCAGATTACAGTTTACAAATCAAAATTTAACGGCAAAAAAACTTTCAGAATTTCGTAGTCCACTTCAGGCCAAAGAACAGGGCAGCAGGAGAAAAATCCCAAGATATTCTTAGAGGCCCCCATAAGCTGTAGCCAAGGTGCATTTCAAATTAACAGAGCTAACAACTGGTAAGGTTAAAAATGTGAGGCCATACATTTAAGTGACAAAAGTGATGGAGTCAACAACTAACACTGAGAATTGATGGATAAACTTGCATAAACCACGTATATATAGTGAATTATAAGCTACATAATGAAGTGAGTTAAGAACCATCACATCTCATTACCCATCCACATAACAAGTCTTGTTTAGCACTTTTCAGACTAAAATACAGTTCAAATACTGAGGTGTGAATCAATAAACGGCCAGCCCCAATCCACATTGAAAAGAGGATCAAATCAGAGAGTTGCAGGTGTCTATGTTAATAAGATGACGATGGCTGGTTGCAAAAACATGTCTTTTAAGCCCACGACAACCTATAGAGAAGAGGTATTATGGGGGAAGAGACGCACCAAGCACCATTTTCTTTACTGTCCTATTACAGATAGCTGAAGATGCTCCGGTAGACTTGTATGTCTTCAATCAAGTGTTGAGGGAGTGAATTAATCAAGTTGATTTGGGACATAATTACTTAGACAAAGATAATGACAAAAACAAAATTTGCACAATTATGTGTACGCCAACAAAATAAAATTGAACAATCAAGTGTAGGCCAACAAAATAAACTCCACACAGAGCCCACATATCAAACGAAAGGGGAAAAAATGCAGCGCAACAACAACTTCACACTCAGCGGGATATAATCCACAGAAATCGAACAAAGGATGAATCAGTAAGTGCAGTCAGAGTTTATAAAGTTAAAAAAGTAGAAATCACAGTAGAAGTAAAGAAGCCAGATTTTTTACATTAACTATGCATTCTCTATTCCTCTCGGCTTAAGAACTAATAACCAGGCGGAGATTCAAGCTGCAATTCATGGGAAGGACTGGTGTATACAACATGGGTATAGGAAAATTCAGTTGAAAGTTGATTCTCAACTGCTTATACATTGGCTAAATCACAGCAGCCACTGTCCATGGGCACTCCAACGGTGTATTCAGGACCTTCAAAGGCTCACAAATCAGCAGGAAATCTTCAAGTGCAATCACATATATAGAGAGGCAAATTGTACAGTTGACTTCCTATCTAAATTGAGCCATAACTCCGACATTCTACAACAATTTTACACCTACCAGCAGCTGCCCAGGTTGACCAAAGGAAGCTATGTTTTAGAAAAATTGGGCTTGACTAATTTCAGGAGGAAAAAGTTGAAAAGAATCAAACATCCTCCCTGATCCTTGCAACTAGGACTAATTGTACCTCTATATGTAGTTCTACACAATGGTCTCAACTTTAAAACTTCTTCGTCAGTTTCACACATACAAGTCCACAATTCGCTAACACTTGTAATCAGTTTCCAGAAGAATGCTTAGCCATTCATTTCTATCCAAAGCTAACTTAATCACTGCATCCTAAAATCTAAATAAAATGGAAAGCATGACTAGATAAACAATTTCAGAAACTAATAAAGTTGAAGCAACAAAAACATAATGCTTATAAGATTTACACTAATTTAGTGATTAATAAACTAGCATTACATTTGGCCTTTAAAGAATATATGGGAGTTGAGACCCCATCAAAACACCTCATATTTCTTTCAACCATATGCTCCAAAAAATGCAAACAAGTATTTATCAACTTCCCACCAACACCCAGACATGTATGCTTTCCTTGCTAATTTATACTTATTTAGTGATTAATCAACTGATGTGGGTAATACAACTACGAGCTAGACTCCCAAAAATCAATACAAATCGTATTTGTAGACACAAGAATATCAAAACCCTAAAGCTCAAATTTAGACTTTCAAAGACAAACTTTTTTACCTGATAAACCCAATTCCAACAAAATCCTTTCAATGTGATGAAGCTTTAAGACACCATCTTCTCAAGTGAAGCATTTTAGTGAGGCGTGTTCATCTGTAAGGCATAACCTTCTGCTCTTCAACAAGAAATCATGAAATCGTGTTCTTCAGCGAGTAGCTCTTCAATGTGAAATCGTGAAATCTATGAGAATATTTGACGAAAATTGTGCTCTTCAAATTGACAGAAAGTTTTTCGAATTTGGGGGAAAAAAGGCTTACCTGATAAACCTTCAATGATTTTTGCTTGTTCTTCAGCGATTCAACGATTTTTGCTTGTTCTATGAGAAAGTTTGACCGAGAGAAAAGCTTTTCAACTCGATCAGTTCTTCGGTTCTAATTTGGGGGAAAAGAAAATTTTAATGTTTTATGAAATATTTTTTTTGCTCAATAATAATGGGAGGGAGAGTTAAAAATGTGGGAGGGAATATAATATTTTAGTGAAAACTTTAAGGCCACATTTGTAATGTGTTGTTTTACAATTATAAAAATAGGACACTTTAAAAGTGTGGCCATATATGTAAATAGTTGTTGCCAATTATTTCATACTATAACAACGCTTATAAAGTGTAGCCTATACCATTAAAGAGTACGCTTTATAAGTGTTGCCAATATTATCGTAGCCAAAAGTTAAAAACTTGGGTTACGCTTTAAAAGCGTCCCCAAAACTATTTTAGGCAACACTTTACAAGTGTTGTCCAGATTTAGTGTGGCCGTAGGCCTAAAATGGTGTAGTGCCTAAACCCTAACCCTAAACGCTAAATCCTAAACCCTAAATCCAAACATTAAACCCTAAACCCTAAAACCCAAACCCTAAATCGTCAACTCTAAACCTTAAAGCCTAACCCCTAAATTCAAACCATAAAAAATAATCCATAAACTCTAAACCGTAAACCCTAAGCTTTAAATCTATAACTCCAAACTTTAAACCCTAAACCCTAAACCCTAAACCATAAACCCTAAATCCTAAATCCTAGACTTCTCAGCTATGGAGGGAAAATCATTCTCATAAAGCATGCCTTGCAGTCCATTCCTATTCACATCATGGCTGCAATTTCTCCTCCCAGCACTACCATCAAATATATTGAAACCATCATTGCAGATTTTTTTCTGGGAAGGAACAAGATAGGAGGAAGTATCATTGGGCATCTCTTAAAACCATGTGCCCGCCTTTTGCGTAAGGAGGTGGGGATAAGAAGGCTCATGATATTTGCACCTCATTACAATATAAGCTTTGGTGGAATTTCGTAACCAAAAGCTCTCTGGTCGGGTTCCTCAAAGCAAAATATCGCCAAAGGGCCAATCCGGTTGCAAAGAAAATAGATACAGGCGTCTCTTGTGTGGAGATATTTGATGAGGAATAAGAACACCGTAGAAGAACATATAACTCGCGATTCAACTGGAAGTTGCTCCTTTTGGTGGGATGATTGGCTAGGGATCGTGCTCTAGCTAAACACACCACCAATATTTCCAGCCTCAATAATGCTACTATTGCTCACTTTCTTATTAATGGCAGATGGAATGAAAGTAAGTCGAGGCGCAAGTTCCACCTTCGCCATTCCTCGATTTTAAACACTAATTTTCGCATCAACAAGGAGTGAAGGATAGGGCTGTGTGGAAGAATACCGAGTCCGGGATATTCTCATGTACCTCAAAGATGGGAAATCTGCAGACACAGGAAGTGCATTCAAATATCCAAATTCTAGATCCGCCAAAGAATATTCCCTTCAAGATGTCTTTTCTTTTATGGAGAGCACTTAGAAACAAATTACCTACCAATGAGAATCTAGCAAACTTTGGGGTGGAGCCTCAAGTGCTTTTGCCGCAATAAACAAGGATGGGATGATGTGGAGCACATATTTAATACGGGTCACTTTGCACTCACATCCGGAAAACCTTTTCCATCGACCGGGAGTCTCCTTTCGCAGACCTCTTTGAGCAATAGATCGCCGAAGTGGGGAGACAGCAAGGTAAAATGAAGCACATAGAAGCATTCGCAAACAATTCCTATTGTAGTTTGTCGAACTCGTGGAAAACAGATGTTCAAAGAAGATATGGGGAAAGAAATCCATCATCAACAGAGTTAAATACATGATTCTCAAAGATGTTCTACATCTCCTCAATTCTCTTTCCTTACATTCTGGCCTCTGAAGTGGAAGTAGTTGACATGGTCGAAAGTAAACATGAAGTTAAAGTCACTACAATAATTTGGAAAACACCTCCTCCAAAGAAATACAAGTGAATACAGATGGCGTTGTTCTGCAACCTCGAAAGATTGGAGGAGGGCATTCGAGGATGATCGTGAGATATAATATATGCATTCGCAATTCCTCGCGAAGGAACTAACAATCAGCAGGTTCAAGCCGCAAGCTATGGCCTTAATTGGTGCATTCAATATGGCTATACTAATATCATTCTAGAAGTAGACTCGAGCTCATTATTAAGTGGCTAAAGCAGAAATCGAGTCCTCCTCGAGAATTCAAAGATTTGTACAAGAACTTCAAACTCTTGTCAATCAGTGTGAATTCTTCCAATGTGGTCACACTTACAGAAGCCAACTGCATCGCAGATTTCCTTTCCAAACAGAGTCATAGACATGATATCATCCAACACTACTACACTTGTAATCGGTTGCCAAATGCAACAAGAGGGAGTTATATCCTTGAGAAAATGGGGTCCAAAGTTTCAGGAGAAAGAGATTGAAGAGGATTAAAAAGCCACCTTGACCTGCTCTCCTTTGGCTGTTCTTTGGTTTGCCTGTTCAATTTGACTATTTTCTTGATAGGAGTAGCTCTTTGAATAGGTCTTTTTCTTTATTTTCCTTGTAAGGGGAGAGTCTCCCTTATTTATGTTTTCCTAGTATAATTGTATCGAGAGGAGTCCTCTCCTTAGGTGCATAGTACTAGGTTTACTTCTTTTTAGTATGGTGAAGAGTTGACCATGCCTTAGTAGGTAGGTTGATTTCGGAACCAATATAGGTTCGGAGGTTAGGTTTAAGCCCCCCTCCTTGTACTTTTTTGAATTTTATTTATGCTAAGGCCTGGGGGTGTTGCTAAGCCCCTGACCCCCACAAGGGTCGTTCAAATAAAAAAAAAAAAAAAAAATCCTCCATCCTAAACTCTAAATGTTAAACCCTAAACCCTAAACCCTAAATCCAAACTTTAAACCCTAAACCGTAAATACTAAACCCTAAAACCTAAACCCTAAATCCTAAACCATAAACCCTAAAATCCAAACCCTAATACCCAAAACCTAAATGCTAGACCCTAAACCACAAACACTTAACCAGAAACCTTAAACCTACAACTCCAAACCCTAAACCCAAAACTCTGAACATTAAACCCTAAACTCTTAATGCTAAACCCTAATAACCTCAGCCTTAAACTGTAGACCCTAAACCCTAAACCCAAAACCCTAAAAACTAAACCTAAAACCCTAAACCCTAAAACATAATACTTAATCCCTAAACCCTAAGCCCTAAACCCTAAATCCAAACTTTAAACCCTAAACCATAAATCTTAAACCCTAAACCCGAAACCCAAAATCCTAAACAATAAACCTTAAACTCCAAACCCTAACACCCAAAACATAAACGCTAGACCCTAAACCATAAACCCTTAACCATAAACCTTAAACCTACAACTCCAAACCCTAAGCCCAAAACCCTAAACATTAAACCCTAAACTCTAAATGCTAAACCCTAAAACCTAAACCTTAAACTGTAGACGCTAAATCCTAAACCTTATACCCTAAACCCTAAACCCTAAACCCTACACCCAAAACCCTAAACCCTAAATCCCAAACTCTATACCCTAAACAATACTAAACCCAAAACCCTAAACCCTAAACCCTAAACCCAAAATCCTAAACCATAACCCTAAACTCCAAAATCAGAAACCCAAAACTATAGATTCTAAATGCTAAACACTAAACCACAAACCCTTAACCATAAACCTTAAACCTACAACTCCAAACCCTAAACATTAAACCCTAAACTCTAAATGCTAAACCCTAAAACCTAAACCTTAAACTGTAGACCCTAAACCCTAAATCTTAAACCCTAAACCCAACACCCTAAACCCTAAACCCTAAATCCTAAACCCTAAAAACTAAATGCAAAACCCTAAACCCTAAAACTTAATACTTAAACCCTAAATCCTAAACCCTACACCTTTAACCTACAACTCCAAACCCGAAATCCTAAAACTTAATACTTAAACCCTAAATCCTAAACCCTAAACCCTAAACCCAAAATCCTAAACCATGAGCCCTAAACTCTAAACCCTAACACCCAAAACCTAAATGCTAAACCCTAAACCCTAAACCCTTAACCATAGACCTTAATGCTACAACTCAAAACCCTAAATCGAAAACACTAAGCATTAAACCCTAAATTCTAAATGCTAAACCCTAAAACTTAATCCTTAAACTGTCAACCCTAAACCCTAAATAATAAACATTAAACTCTAGACCCTAAACCCAAAACCCTAAATCCTAAACACTAAACCCTAAACCCTAAACCCAAAACCCTAAACCCTAAACCCTAATACTAAACACTAAATGCTTAACTCTAAACCCTAAATCTCAAACCCTAATCCCCAAATTGTAAACTCTAAACCCTAAACACAACATACATAACCTTCAACCCTAAACCAAAAACTCTAATCCCTAAACCCTAAACCCTAAACCCTAAACCCTAAACTATATTCCTAATCCTAAACCTTATAACCCTAAATCAATACTCTAAACCCTAAACCATAAACCTAAACACCAAAAATCTTAACCCTAAACCCTAAACCCTATATCCTAAATCCTAAACCCTATAACACTAAACAATAGACCCTATACCCTAAACCCTAAACCTAAACACTAAAATCCCAAACCCTAAACTCCAAATCCTAAACTCAACACTCTAAACCCTAAACCTAAAATCTAAACACTAAACCAAAACTCAAACCCTAAACCCTAAATCAAAATCTAAATCTTAAACCCTAAACCCTAAATCCTAAATCCTAAATCCTAACCCTAAATCCTAAACCCTAAATCAAAAATATAAACCATAAACCCTAAACTATAAACCATAAACCCTAAAACATAAACACTAAAACGTAAACCTTCAAACATAAACTAAACCATAAATATTAAACCCTAAACCCTAACCCTAAATGCTAAATCCTAAACCCTAAATCCATACAATAAACCCTAAACCCTAAACCCCAAACCCTAAATCTTAAACTCTAAACCTTAAAGCCTAATCCATAAGCTCAAAACCATTAAAAATAATCCAGAAACTCTAAATCGTAAACCCTAAACCGTAAACCCTAAACCTTAAATCTATAACTCCAAACTTTAAACCCTAAACCCTAAACCCTAAACCGTTAACCATAAACCCAAAATCCTAAACCCTAAACCCTACACCCTAAACATTACACCTTACACCTAAACCTTAAACCCTAAATCCTATATCCTCCATCCTAAACTCTAAATGTTAAACCCTAAACCCCAAATCCTAAACTTAAAACCCTAGATCTTAACCATAAACCCAAAACTCTACGCCCTAAACCCTAAATCCTAAATCCTAACCCCTAACCCTAAAACCTAAATCCTAAACCCTAAATCATAAACACTAAACCATAAACCCTAAACTCTAAACTCTAAACCCTAAACCCTAAATCCTAAACCCTAAACCTCAAACTCTAAATCCTAAACCATAAACAGTAAATCCTAACCCCTAAACCCTAAACCTACAAATCAAAACCATAAACCAAAAGCCCAAAACCCTAAACCCTAAATCTAAACCCTAAAAACCTAAACCCTAAATCCTACACTCTTAACACTAAACCCTAAATCCTAACTTTAAACATAAACCCTAAATATTGTATCTATATTCTAAATGCTAAACCCTAAATCCTAAAACATAATCCCTAGCCCTAAATCCTAAACCCCAAATTGTAAACCCTAAACCTTCTACCTCAAATCCTAAACTATAAAACCTAAACACTAAACACCAACCCCAACAGTATTAACCCTAAACCCAAAACTCTTAACCTTAAATCCTAAACTCTTAACCCTAAACCCTTAACCCTTAAACCTTAATCCTAAACCAATGCCCTAAACCCTAAACCTTAAACCTACTACCCCAAACCGTAAACCTTCAACCTTAAACCCTAAACCCTAAACTCAAAACCCTAAAAAATAGACCCTATACCCTAAACCCTAAACCCTAAATCCTAAACTCAAAACTCTAAACCCTAAACCCTAAAATCTAAACAATAACCCTAAACCCTAAATCCAAACTCTAAACCCTAAACCCTAAACCCTAAACTCTAACCCTAAACCTGAAAATATAAACCCTAAACCCTAAACCACAAAGCTTAAACCCTAAAAGTTAAACCCTTAACCCTAAATTAAACACAAAACCCTAAACCCTAACTCAAAACCCTAAACACTAAACCCTAAACCCTAAATCCAAACCTTAAACCCTAAACCCTAAACCCCAAACCCTAAATACTAAACTCTAAACTTTAAAGCCTAATCCCTAAACTCTAAACCATAAAAAATAAATGATAAACTCTACACCCTAAACCCTAAACTCTCAATGCTAAACCCTAAACCCTAAACCATAAACTCTACACCCTCAACAATAAACCCTAAATCCTAAACCCTAAACCCAAAATCCAAAACATACAACTCGAGACCATAAACCCTAAATCTTATACTCTAAACCTTAAACCCTAAATTCAAAACCCCAAACCCTAAATACTAAACTCTAAACTTTAAACCCTAATCCCTAAACTCTAAACCATAAAAAATAAACGATAAACTCTACACCCTAAACCCTAAACTCTCAATGCTAAACCCTAAACCCTAAACCATAAACTCTACACCCTCAACAATAAACCCTAAATCCTAAACCCTAAACCCAAAATCCAAAACATACAACTCGAGACCATAAACCCTAAATCTTATACTCTAAACCTTAAACTCTAAATAATTAACTCTAAATCAAAACTCTAAACCCTAAACCACAAAACCCTAAACCCCAAATCCTAAACTCTAAATCATAAACACAAAATACTAAACTCGCAACCCTAAACCCTAAACCCTAAACCCTAAACAACAATCTCTAAACCCTAAACCCTAAACCCGAAACCCTAAATCATAACCCCTTAACCCACAACATGAAACCCTAAACCCTAAACCCTATCCCTAAACCCTTAACCCTAAACACTAAACCAATAGCCCTAAACCCTTCACCATAAACCCTAACCCTAAACCTTAAACCCTAAACCCTAAACCCTAAACCCTAAACCCTATACCCTAAACCTAAGTCCTAAACCCTAAGCCCTAAAACCTAAACACTATATCCTAAATCCTAAACCCTATAACCCTAAATAATAGACCCTATACCCTAAACCCTAAACCTAAACACTAAAATCCCAAACTCTAAACCCTAAATCCTAAACTCAACACTCTAAACCCTAAACCTAAAATCTAGACACTAAACCAAAACCTAAACCCTAAACCCTAAATCAAAACTCTAAATCTTAAACCCTAAACCCTAAACCCTTAATCCTAAATCCTAACCCTAAATCGTAAACCCTAAATCAAAAAATATAAACCCTAAACCCTAAACTATAAACCATAAACCCTAAAACATAAACACTAAAACGTAAACCTTCAAACCTAAACTAAACCATAAATATTAAACCCTAAACCCTAACCCTAAATGCTAAATGCTAAACCCTAAATCTATACAATAAACCTTAAACCCTAAACCCCAAATCCTAAATCCTAAACTCTAAACCTTAAAGCCTAATCCATAAGCTCAAAACCATTAAAAATAATCCATAAACTCTAAACCGTCAACCCTAAATCGTAAACCCTAAACCCTAAACCCTCAACCATAAACCCAAAATCCTAAACCCTAAACCGTACACCCTAAACATTAAACCTTACACCTAAATCCTCTATCCTCCATCATAAACTCTAAATGTTAAACCCTAAACCAAAAATCCTAAACTCTAAATGTTAAACCCTAAACTCTAAACCCTAAATCCAAACTTTAAACCCTAAACCATAAATCCTAAACCCTAAATCCTAAACCAAAAACCCTGAGCCCTAAATCCTAAACCAAAAACCCTAAACTCCACACCCTAACACCCAAAACCTAAATGCTAAACCCTAAACCATAAAACCTTCACCCTAAACCTTAAACCTACAACTCCAAACCCTAAACCCAAAACCCTAAACATTAAACCCTAAACTCTAAATGCTAAACACTAATAACCTCAACCTTAAATCACTAAACCCTAAACCCTAACCCTTAAACCCTATACCCAAAACCCTAATCCCTAAATCCCATATCCTAAATACTAATACAAAATCTATAAACCCTAAAAGTTAATACTTAAACCCTAAACCTTCAACCTACAACTCCAAACCCTAAATCCAAACTTTAATCCCTAAAACCGAAACCCTAAACCGTAAACCCAAACCCTAAACCCTAAACTCTAAACCTTAAACCCTAACACTAATCCTAAACCCTAAATCATTAACTCTAAATCAAAACTCTAAACCCTAAGCCTCAAAACCTAAACCCCAAATCCTAAACTCTAAATCATAAACAGAAAATACTAAACTCACAACCTTAAACCCTAAACCCTAAATCACAAACTCTAAACTGTAAACCCTAAACCCTAAATCTATAACTCCAAACTTTAAACCCTAAACCAAAAGCCTTAAACCATAAATCTATAACTCCAAACTTTAAACCCTAAACCCTAAACCTAAAATCTATAACTCCAAATTTTAAACCCTAAACCCTAAATCCTATATCCTCCATCCTAAACTCTAAATGTTCAACCCTAAACCAAAAATCCTAAACTCTAAATGTTAAACCCTAAATCCAAATTTTAAACCATAAACCCTAAACTCCAAACCCTAACACCCAAAACCTAAATGCTAGACCCTAAACTATAAACACTTAACCATAAACATTAAACCTACAACTCCAAACCCTAAATCCAAAACCCTAAACATTAAACCCTAAACTCTAAATGCTAAACCCTAATAACCTAAACCTTAAAGTGTAGACCCTAAACCCTAAACCTTACACTCTATACCCCAAACCCTAAAACCTAAACCCAACACCCAAAACCCTAAACCCAAAATCCTAAACCCTAAAAACTAAACCCTAAAACTAAATACTTAAACCCTAAACCTTCAACCTACAACTCCAAACCCTAAATCCAAACTTTAAACCCTAAAATCTAAACCCTAAATCGTAAACCTAAAACCTAAACCTTAAACCCTAACGCTAATCCTAAACCCAAAATCATTAACTCTAAATCAAAACTCTAAACCCTAAACCTCAAACCCTAAACACCAAATCCTAAACTCTAAATCATAAACAAAAAACACTAAACTCACAACCTTAAACCCTAAACCCTAAACCCTAAATCCTAACCCCTAAACCTACAATTCAAAGCCCTAAACCCTAAACCCTATCCCTAAACCAACAACTCAAAGCCCTAAACCCTAAACCCTATCCCTAAACCATAAACCCTAAACACTAAACCAAAAGCCCTAAACCCCTAACCATAAACCCTAACCCTAAATATTAAACCCTAAACCTTAAACCCTAAACTTTAAACCCGAAATCCTAAACTCTAAACCCTAAACCCTAAACCCTATATCCTGAATTCTAAACCCTATAACCCTAAACAATAGACCCTATACCCTAAACCCTAAACCTTAACACTAAACCCCCAAACCATAAACCCTAAATCCTAAACCTTAACACTAAACCCCCAAACCCTAAACCCTAAATCCTAAACTCAACAATCTAAACCCTAAACCTAAAATCTAAACGCTAAACCAAAATCCTAAATCCTAAACCCTAAACCCAAAACCCTCAACTATAAACCCTAAAATCAAAATCTTTAAACCCTAAACCGAAAACCCTAAGCATTAAACCCTAAACTCTAAATGCTAAAACCTAAAACTTAAACCTTAAACTGTCGACCCTAAACCCTAAACCCTAAACCCTAAAACATAAACATTAAACTCTAGACCCTTAACCGTAAACACTAAATCCTAAACACTAAACCAAAATCCTAAATCCTAAACCCTAAACCCAAAACCCTCAACTATAAACCCTAAAATCAAAATCGCTAAACCCTAAACCCTAAACCCAAAATCAAAACTCTAAACCCTAAACCTTAAACCCTAAACCCTAAATCCTAAACTCTATACCCTAAACACTAAATACTAAACCCTAAACCCTAAACCTTAAACCCTAAACCCTAAACCCAAAATCCTAAACCATAACCCTAAACTCCAAAACTCTAACACCCAAAACCTAAATGCTAAACACTAAACCACAAACCCTTAACCATAAACCTTAAACCTACAACTCCAAACCCTAAACATTAAACCCTAAACTCTAAATGCTAAACCATAAAACCTAAACCTTAAACTGTAGACCCTAAATGCTAAATCTTAAACCCTAAACCCAACACCCTAAACCCTAAACCCTAAATCCTAAACCCTAAAAACTAAATGCAAAACCCTAAACCCTAAAACTTAATACTTAAACCCTAAATCCTAAACCCGAAACCTTTAACCTACAACTCCAAACCCGAAATCCTAAAACTTAATACTTAAACCCTAAATCCTAAACCCTAAACCCTAAACCCAAAATCCTAAACCATAAGCCCTAAAATCTAAACCCTAACACCCAAAACCTAAATGCTAAACCCTAAACCATAAACCCTTAACCATAGACCTTAATGCTACAACTCAAAACCCTAAACCCAAAACACTAAGCATTAAACCCTAAATTCTAAATGCGAAACCCTAAAACTTAATCCTTAAACTGTCAACCCTAAACCCTAAATCATAAACATTAAACTCTAGAACCTAAACCCAAAACCCTAAATCCTAAACACTAAACCCTAAACCCTAAACCCAAAACCCTAAACCCTAAACCCTAATACTAAACACTAAATGCTTAACTCTAAACCCTAAATCTCAAACCCTAATCCCCAAATCGTAAACTCTAAACCCTAAACACAACATACATAACCTTCAACCCTAAACCAAAAACTCTAATCCCTAAACCCTAAACCCTAAACCCTAAACCCTAAACTATATTCCTAATCCTAAACCCTAAATCAATACTTTAAACCCTAAATCTCAAACCCTAATCCCCAAATCGTAAACTCTAAACCCTAAACACAACATACATAACCTTCAACCCTAAACCAAAAACTCTAATCCCTAAACCCTAAACCCTAAACCCTAAACCCTAAACTATATTCCTAATCCTAAACCCTAAATCAATACTCTAAACCCTAAACCATAAACCCTCAGCCAAAAACTCTTAACTCTAAACCCTAAACCCTATATCCTAAATCCTAAACCCTATAACCCTAAACAATAGACCCTATACCCTAAACCCTAAACCTAAACACTAAAATCCCAAACCCTAAACCCTAAATCCTAAACTCAACACTCTAAAACCCTAAACCTAAAATCTAAACACTAAACCAAAACCTAAGCCCTAAACCCTAAATCAAAACTCTAAATCTTAAACCCTAAGCCCTAAATTTTACATCCTAAATCCTAACCCTAAATCCTAAACGCTAAATCAAAAAATATAAACCCTAAACCCTAAACTATAAACCATAAACCCTAAAACATAAACACTAAAACGTAAACCTTCAAACCTAAACTAAACCATAAATATTAAACCCTAAACCCTAACCCTAAATGCTAAATCCTAAACCCTAAATCCATACAATAAACCCTAAACCCTAAACCCCAAACCCTAAATCCTAAACTCTAAACCTTAAAGCCTAATCCATAAGCTCAAAACCATTAAAAATAATCCATAAACTCTAAATCGTAAATCCTAAACGGTAAACCCTAAACCTTAAATCTATAACTCCAAACTTTAAACCCTAAACCCTGAACCCTTAACCATAAACCCAAAATCCTAAACCCTAAACCCTACACCCTAAACACTAAACCTTACACCTAAACCCTAAACCCTAAATCCTATATCCTCCATCCTAAACTCTAAATGTTAAACCCTAAACTCCAAATCTTAAACTTAAAACCCTAGAT
Organism: Solanum pinnatisectum; assembly: GCA_035578085.1. Classification (NCBI taxonomy): domain Eukaryota; kingdom Viridiplantae; phylum Streptophyta; class Magnoliopsida; order Solanales; family Solanaceae; genus Solanum; species Solanum pinnatisectum. Next base: position 746,978 of record JAWPEI010000033.1, on the reverse strand, counting down.
CTTAACCATAAACCCAAAACTCTACGCCCCAAACCCTAAATACTAAATCCTAAACCATAACCCTAAAACCTAAATCCTAAACCCTTAATCATAAACACTAAACCATAAACCCTAAACTCTAAACTCTAAACCCTAAACCCTAAATCCTAAACCCTAAACCTCAAACTCTAAATCCTAAACCATAAACAGTAAATCCTAACCCTTAAACCCTAAACCTACAAATCAAAACCATAAACCAAAAGCCCAAAACCCTAAACCCTAAATCTAAACCCTAAAAACCTAAACCCTAAATCCTACACTCTTAACACTAAACCCTAAATCCTAACTTTAAACATAAACCCTAAATATTGTATCTATATTCTAAATGCTAAACCCTAAATCCTAAAACATAATCCCTAGCCCTAAATCCTAAACCCCAAATTGTAAACCCTAAACCTTCTACCTCAAATCCTAAACTATAAAACCTAAACACTAAACACCAACCCCAACAAAGATTAACCCTAAACCCAAAACTCTTAACCTTAAATCCTAAACTCTTAACCCTAAACCCTTAACCCTTAAACCTTAATCCTAAACCAATTCCCTAAACCCTAAATCTTAAACCTACTACCCCAAACCGTAAACCTTCAACCTTATACCCTAAATCCTAAACTCAAAACTCTAAATCCTAAATAATAGACCTTATACCCTAAACCCTAAACCCTAAATCCTAAACTCAAAACTCTAAACCCTAAACCCTAAAATCTACAAAATAACCCTAAACCCTAAATCCAAACCCTAAACCCTAAACCCTAAACCCTAAACCCTAAACTCTAACCCTAAACCAGAAAAGAAAAAACCGAAACCCTAAACCACAAAGCAAAAACCCAAAAAGTTAAACCATTAAACCAAAACAAAACACAAAACCCTAAACCCTAACTCAAAACCCTAAACACTAAACCCTAAACCCTAAATCCAAACCTTAAACCCTAAACCCTAAACCCCAAACCCTAAATACTAAACTCTAAACTTTAAAGCCTAATCCCTAAACTCTAAACCATAAAAAATAAATGATAAACTCTACACCCTAAACCCTAAACTCTCAATGCTAAACCCTAAACCCTAAACCATAAACTCTACACCCTCAACAATAAACCCTAAATCCTAAACCCTAAACCCAAAATCCAAAACATACAACTCGAGACCATAAACCCTAAATTTTATACTCTAAACCTTAAACCCTAAATTCAAAACCCCAAACCCTAAATACTAAACTCAAAACTTTAAACCCTAATCCCTAAACTCTAAACCATCAAAAAATAAATGATAAACTCTACACCCTAAACCCCACACCCTAAACCCTAAACTCTCAATGCTAAACCCTAAACCCTAAACCATAAACTCTACACCCTCAACAATAAACCCTAAATCCTAAACCCTAAACCCAAAATCCAAAACATACAACTCGAGACCATAAACCCTAAATCTTATACTCTAAACCCTAAACTCTAAATAATTAACTCTAAATCAAAACTCTAAACCCTAAACCACAAAACCCTAAACCCCAAATCCTAAACTCTAAATCATAAACACAAAATACTAAACTCGCAACCCTAAACCCTAAACCCTAAACCCTAAACAACAATCTCTAAACCCTAAACCCTAAACCCGAAACCCTAAATCATAACCCCTTAACCCACAACATGAAACCCTAAACCCTAAACCCTATCCCTAAACCCTTAACCCTAAACACTAAACCAATAGCCCTAAACCCTTCACCATAAACCCTAACCCTAAACCCTAAACCCTAAACCCTAAACCCTATACCCTAAACCTAAGTCCTAAACCCTAAGCCCTAAAACCTAAACCCTATATCCTAAATACTAAACCCTATAACCCTAAATAATAGACCCTATACCCTAAACCCTAAACCTAAACACTAAAATCCCAAACTCTAAACCCTAAATCCTAAACTCAACACTCTAAACCCTAAACCTAAAATCTAGACACTAAACCAAAACCTAAACCCTAAACCCTAAATCAAAACTCTAAATCTTAAACCCTAAACCCTAAACCCTTAATCCTAAATCCTAACCCTAAATCGTAAACCCTAAATCAAAAAATATAAACCCTAAACCCTAAACTATAAACCATAAACCCTAAAACATAAACACTAAAATGTAAACCTTCAAACCTAAACTAAACCATAAATATTAAACCCTAAACCCTAACCCTAAATGCTAAATGCTAAACCCTAAATCTATACAATAAACCTTAAACCCTAAACCCCAAATCCTAAATCCTAAACTCTAAACCTTAAAGCCTAATCCATAAGCTCAAACCCATTAAAAGTAATCCATAAACTCTAAACCGTAAATCCTAAATCGTAAAGCCTAAACCTTAAATCTATAACTCCAAACTTTAAACCCTAAACCCTAAACCATAAACCCAAAATCCTAAACCCTAAACCCTACACCCTAAACATTAAACCTTACACCTAAATCCTATATCCTCCATCATAAACTCTAAATGTTAAACCCTAAACCAAAAATCCTAAACTCTAAATGTTAAACCCTAAACTCTAAACCCTAAATCCAAACTTTAAACCCTAAACCATAAATCCTAAACCCTAAACCCTAAACCCTAAATCCTAAACCAAAAACCCTGAGCCCTAAATCCTAAACCAAAAACCCTAAACTCCACACCCTAACACCCAAAACCTAAATGCTAAACCCTAAACCATAAAACCTTAACCCTAAACCTTAAACCTACAACTCCAAACCCTAAACCCAAAACCCTAAACATTAAACCTTAAACTCTAAATGCTAAACACTAATAACCTCAACCTTAAACTGTAGACCCTAAACCCTAAACCCTAAACCCTAAACCCTACACCCAAAACCCAAAACACGAAATCCCAAACCCTAAAAACTAAACCAAAAACCCTAAACCCTAAAACTTAATACTTAAACCCTAAACCTTCAACCTACAACTCCAAACCCTAAATTCAAACTTTAATCCCTAAAACCAAAACCCTAAACCCTAAACCCAAACCCTAAGCCCTAAACTCTAAACCTTAAACTGTAACACTAATCCTAAACCCTAAATCATTAACTCTAAATCAAAACTCTAAACCCTAAGCCTCAAACCCTAAACCCCAAATCCTAAACTCTAAATCATAAACAGAAAATACTAAACTCACAACCTTAAACCCTAAACCCTAAACCACAAACTCTAAACCAAAAGCCTTAAACCATAAATCTATAACTCCAAACTTTAAACCCTAAACCAAAAGCCTTAAACCATAAATCTATAACTCCAAACTTTAAACCCTAAACCCTAAACCTAAAATCTATAACTCCAAATTTTAAACCCTAAACCCTAAATCCTATATCCTCCATCCTAAACTCTAAATGTTCAACCCTAAACCAAAAATCCTAAACTCTAAATGTTAAACCCTAAATCCAAATTTTAAACCATAAACCCTAAACTCCAAACCCTAACACCCAAAACCTAAATGCTAGACCCTAAACCATAAACACTTAACCATAAACCTTAAACCTACAACTCCAAACCCTAAATCCAAAACCCTAAACATTAAACCCTAAACTCTAAATGCTAAACCCTAATAACCTAAACCTTAAAGTGTAGACCCTAAACCCTAAACCTTACACTCTATACCCCAAACCCTAAAACCTAAACCCAACACCCAAAACCCTAAACCCATAATCCCAAACCCTAAAAACTAAACCCTAAAACTAAACTAAATACTTAAACCCTAAACCTTCAACCTACAACTCCAAACCCTAAATCCAAACTTTAAACCCTAAAATTTAAACCCTAAATCGTAAACCTAAAACCTAAACCTTAAACCTAACGCTAATCCTAAACCCAAAATCATTAACTCTAAATCAAAACTCTAAACCCTAAACCTCAAACCCTAAACACCAAATCCTAAACTCTAAATCATAAACAAAAAACACTAAACTCACAACCTTAAACCCTAAACCCTAAACCCTAAACCCTAAATCCTAACCCCTAAACCTACAACTCAAAGCCCTAAACCCTAAACCCTATCCCTAAACCAACAACTCAAAGCCCTAAACCCTAAACCCTATCCCTAAACCATAAACCCTAAACACTAAACCAAAAGCCCTAAACCCCTAACCATAAACCCTAACCCTAAATATTAAACCCTAAACCTTAAACCCTAAACTCTAAACCCGAAATCCTAAACTTTAAACCCTAAACCCTAAACCCTATATCCTGAATTCTAAACCCTATAACCCTAAATAATAGACCCTATACCCTAAACCCTAAACCTTAACACTAAACCCCCAAACCATAAACCCTAAATCCTAAACCTTAACACTAAACCCCCAAACCCTAAACCCTAAATCCTAAACTCAACAATCTAAACCCTAAACCTAAAATCTAAACGCTAAACCAAAATCCTAAATCCTAAACCCTAAACCCAAAACCCTCAACTATAAACCCTAAAATCAAAATCTCTAAACCCTAAACCGAAAACCCTAAGCATTAAACCCTAAACTCTAAATGCTAAAACCTAAAACTTAAACCTTAAACTGTCGACCCTAAACCTTAAACCCTAAACCCTAAAACATAAACATTAAACTCTAGACCCTTAACCGTAAACACTAAATCCTAAACACTAAACCAAAATCCTAAATCCTAAACCCTAAACCCAAAACCCTCAACTACAAACCCTAAAATCAAAATCTCTAAACCCTAAACCCTAAACCCAAAATCAAAACTCTAAACCCTAAACCTTAAACCCTAAACCCTAAATCCTAAACTCTATACCCTAAACAGTAAATACTAAACCCTAAACCCTAAACCCAAAATCCTAAACCATAACCCTAAACTCCAAAACTGTAACACCCAAAACCTAAATGCTAAACACTAAACCATAAACCTTAAACCTACAACTCCAAACCCTAAACATTAAACCCTAAACTCTAAATGCTAAACCCTAAAACCTAAACCTTAAACTGTAGACCCTAAACGCTAAATCTTAAACCCTAAACCCAACACCCTAAACCCTAAACCCTAAATCCTAAACCCTAAAAACTAAATGCAAAACCCTAAACCCTAAAACTTAATACTTAAACCCTAAATCCTAAACCCTAAACCTTTAACCTACAACTCCAAACCCGAAATCCTAAAACTTAATACTTAAACACTAAATCCTAAACCCTAAACCCTAAACCCAAAATCCTAAATCATAAGCCCTAAACTCTAAACCCGAACACCCAAAACCTAAATGCTAAACCCTAAACAATAAACCCTTAACCATAGACCTTAATGCTACAACTCAAAACCCTAAATCGAAAACACTAAGCATTAAACCCTAAATTCTAAATGCTAAACCCTAAAACTTAATCCTTAAACTGTCAACCCTAAACCCTAAATCATAAACATTAAACTCTAGACCCTAAACCCAAAACCCTAAATCCTAAACACTAAACCCTAAACCCTAAACCCAAAACCCTAAACCCTAAACCCTAATACTAAACACTAAATGCTTAACTCTAAACCCTAAATCTCAAACCCTAATCCCCAAATTGTAAACTCTAAACCCTAAACACAACATACATAACCTTCAACCCTAAACCAAAAACTCTAATCCCTAAACCCTAAACCCTAAACCCTAAACCCTAAACTATATTCCTAATCCTAAACCCTAAATCAATACTCTAAACCCTAAACCATAAACCCTCAGCCAAAAACTCTTAACTCTAAACCCTAAACCCTATATCCTAAATCCTAAACCCTATAACACTAAACAATAGACCCTATACCCTAAACCCTAAACCTAAACACTAAAATCCCAAACCCTAAACCCTAAATCCTAAACTCAACACTCTAAACCCTAAACCTAAAATCTAAACACTAAACCAAAACCTAAACCCTAAACCCTAAATCAAAACTCTAAATCTTAAACCCTAAACCCTAAATCCTAAATCCTAAATCCTAACCCTAAATCCTAAACCCTAAATCAAAAAATATAAACCCTAAACCCTAAACTATAAACCATAAACCCTAAAACATAAACACTAAAACGTAAACCTTCAAACCTAAACTAAACCATAAATATTAAACCCTAAACCCTAACCCTAAATGCTAAATCCTAAACCCTAAATCCATACAATAAACCCTAAACCCTAAACCCCAAACCCTAAATCCTAAACTCTAAACCTTAAAGCCTAATCCATAAGCTCAAAACCATTAAAAATAATCCAGAAACTCTAAATCGTAAACCCTAAACCGTAAACCCTAAACCTTAAATCTATAACTCCAAACTTTAAACCCTAAACCCTAAACCCTAAACCCTAAACCATAAACCCAAAATCCTAAACACTAAACCCTACACCCTAAACACTAAACCTTACACCTAAACCCTAAACCCTAAATCCTATATCCTCCATCCTAAACTCTAAATGTTAAACCCTAAACTCCAAATCTTAAACTTAAAACCCTAGATCCTAACCATAAACCCAAAACTCTACGCCCCAAACCCTAAATACTAAATCCTAAACCATAACCCTAAAACCTAAATCCTAAACCCTTAATCATAAACACTAAACCATAAACCCTAAACTCTAAACTCTAAACCCTAAACCCTAAATCCTAAACCCTAAACCTCAAACTCTAAATCCTAAACCATAAACAGTAAATCCTAACCCTTAAACCCTAAACCTACAAATCAAAACCATAAACCAAAAGCCCAAAACCCTAAACCCTAAATCTAAACCCTAAAAACCTAAACCCTAAATCCTACACTCTTAACACTAAACCCTAAATCCTAACTTTAAACATAAACCCTAAATATTGTATATATATTCTAAACGCTAAACCCTAAATCCTAAAACATAATCCCTAGCCCTAAATCCTAAACCCCAAATTGTAAACCCTAAACCTTCTACCTCAAATCCTAAACTATAAACCCTAAACACTAAACACCAACCCCAACAGTATTAACCCTAAACCCAAAACTCTTAACCTTAAATCCTAAACTCTTAACCCTAAACCCTTAACCCTTAAACCTTAATCCTAAACCAATGCCCTAAACCCTAAATCTTAAACCTACTACCCCAAACCGTAAACCTTCAACCTTAAACCCTAAATCCTAAACTCAAAACCCTAAAAAATAGACCTTATACCCTAAACCCTAAACCCTAAATCCTAAACTCAAAACTCTAAACCCTAAACCCTAAAATCTAAACAATAACCCTAAACCCTAAATCCAAACTCTAAACCCTAAACCCTAAACCCTAAACTCTAACCCTAAACCTGAAAATATAAACCCTAAACCCTAAACCACAAAGCTTAAACCCTAAAAGTTAAACCCTTAACCCTAAACTAAACACAAAACCCTAAACCCTAACTCAAAACCCTAAACACTAAACCCTAAACCCTAAATCCAAACCTTAAACCCTAAACCCTAAACCCCAAACCCTAAATACTAAACTCTAAACTTTAAAGCCTAATCCCTAAACTCTAAACCATAAAAAATAAATGATAAACTCTACACCCTAAACCCTAAACTCTCAATGCTAAACCCTAAACCCTAAACCATAAACTCTACACCCTCAACAATAAACCCTAAATCCTAAACCCTAAACCCAAAATCCAAAACATACAACTCGAGACCATAAACCCTAAATTTTATACTCTAAACCTTAAACCCTAAATTCAAAACCCCATACCCTAAATACTAAACTCTAAACCTTAAAGACTAATCCCTAAACTCTAAACCATAAAAAATAAACAATAAACTCGACACCCTAAACCCCAAACCCTAAACCCTAAACTCTCAATGCTAAACCCTAAACCCTAAACCCTAAACTCTACACCATCAACCATAAACCCTAAATCCTAAACCCTAAACCCAAAACCCAAAACATACAACTCGAGACCCTAAACCCTAAATCTTAAACTATAAACCTTAAACCCTAAATCATTAACTCTAAATCAAAACTCTAAACCCTAAACCTCAAAACCCTAAACCCCAAATCCTAAACTCTAAATCATAAACACAAAATACTAAACTCGCAACCCTAAACCCTAAACCCTAAACCCTAAAGAACAATCTCTAAACTCTAAACCCTCAACCCAAAACCCTAAATCATAACCCCTTAACCCACAACATGAAACCCTAAACCCTAAACCCTATCCCTAAACCCTTAACCCTAAACACTAAACCAATAGCCCTAAACCCTTCACCATAAACCCTAACCCTAAACCCTAAACCCTAAACCCTAAACCCTATACCCTAAACCTAAGTCCTAAACCCTAAGCCCTAAAACCTAAACCCTATATCCTAAATACTAAACCCTATAACCCTAAATAATAGACCCTATACCCTAAACCCTAAACCTAAACACTAAAATCCCAAACTCTAAACCCTAAATCCTAAACTCAACACTCTAAACCCTAAACCTAAAATCTAGACACTAAACCAAAACCTAAACCCTAAACCCTAAATCAAAACTCTAAATCTTAAACCCTAAACCCTAAACCCTTAATCCTAAATCCTAACCCTAAATCGTAAACCCTAAATCAAAAAATATAAACCCTAAACCCTAAACTATAAACCATAAACCCTAAAACATAAACACTAAAACGTAAACCTTCAAACCTAAACTAAACCATAAATATTAAACCCTAAACCCTAACCCTAAATGCTAAATGCTAAACCCTAAATCTATACAATAAACCTTAAACCCTAAACCCCAAATCCTAAATCCTAAACTCTAAACCTTAAAGCCTAATCCATAAGCTCAAACCCATTAAAAGTAATCCATAAACTCTAAACCGTAAATCCTAAATCGTAAAGCCTAAACCTTAAATCTATAACTCCAAACTTTAAACCCTAAACCCTAAACCATAAACCCAAAATCCTAAACCCTAAACCCTACACCCTAAACATTAAACCTTACACCTAAATCCTATATCCTCCATCATAAACTCTAAATGTTAAACCCTAAACCAAAAATCCTAAACTCTAAATGTTAAACCCTAAACTCTAAACCCTAAATCCAAACTTTAAACCCTAAACCATAAATCCTAAACCCTAAACCCTAAACCCTAAATTCTAAACCAAAAACCCTGAGCCCTAAATCCTAAACCAAAAACCCTAAACTCCACACCCTAACACCCAAAACCTAAATGCTAAACCCTAAACCATAAAACCTTAACCCTAAACCTTAAACCTACAACTCCAAACCCTAAACCCAAAACCCTAAACATTAAACCTTAAACTCTAAATGCTAAACACTAATAACCTCAACCTTAAACTGTAGACCCTAAACCCTAAACCCTAAACCCTAAACCCTACACCCAAAACCCAAAACACGAAATCCCAAACCCTAAAAACTAAACCAAAAACCCTAAACCCTAAAACTTAATACTTAAACCCTAAACCTTCAACCTACAACTCCAAACCCTAAATTCAAACTTTAATCCCTAAAACCAAAACCCTAAACCCTAAACCCAAACCCTAAGCCCTAAACTCTAAACCTTAAACTGTAACACTAATCCTAAACCCTAAATCATTAACTCTAAATCAAAACTCTAAACCCTAAGCCTCAAACCCTAAACCCCAAATCCTAAACTCTAAATCATAAACAGAAAATACTAAACTCACAACCTTAAACCCTAAACCCTAAACCACAAACTCTAAACCAAAAGCCTTAAACCATAAATCTATAACTCCAAACTTTAAACCCTAAACCAAAAGCCTTAAACCATAAATCTATAACTCCAAACTTTAAACCCTAAACCCTAAACCTAAAATCTATAACTCCAAATTTTAAACCCTAAACCCTAAATCCTATATCCTCCATCCTAAACTCTAAATGTTCAACCCTAAACCAAAAATCCTAAACTCTAAATGTTAAACCCTAAATCCAAATTTTAAACCATAAACCCTAAACTCCAAACCCTAACACCCAAAACCTAAATGCTAGACCCTAAACCATAAACCCTTAACCATAAACCTTAAACCTACAACTCCAAACCCTAAATCCAAAACCCTAAACATTAAACCCTAAACCCTAAACCCTAAACCCTAAACCCTAAACAATAACCCTAAACCCTAAATCCAAACTCTAAACCCTAAACCCTAAACCCTAAACTCTAACCCTAAACCTGAAAATATAAACCCTAAACCCTAAACCACAAAGCTTAAACCCTAAAAGTTAAACCCTTAACCCTAAACTAAACACAAAACCCTAAACCCTAACTCAAAACCCTAAACACTAAACCCTAAACCCTAAATCCAAACCTTAAACCCTAAACCCTAAACCCCAAACCCTAAATACTAAACTCTAAACTTTAAAGCCTAATCCCTAAACTCTAAACCATAAAAAATAAATGATAAACTCTACACCCTAAACCCTAAACTCTCAATGCTAAACCCTAAACCCTAAACCATAAACTCTACACCCTCAACAATAAACCCTAAATCCTAAACCCTAAACCCAAAATCCAAAACATACAACTCGAGACCATAAACCCTAAATTTTATACTCTAAACCTTAAACCCTAAATTCAAAACCCCAAACCCTAAATACTAAACTCAAAACTTTAAACCCTAATCCCTAAACTCTAAACCATCAAAAAATAAATGATAAACTCTACACCCTAAACCCCACACCCTAAACCCTAAACTCTCAATGCTAAACCCTAAACCCTAAACCATAAACTCTACACCCTCAACAATAAACCCTAAATCCTAAACCCTAAACCCAAAATCCAAAACATACAACTCGAGACCATAAACCCTAAATCTTATACTCTAAACCCTAAACTCTAAATAATTAACTCTAAATCAAAACTCTAAACCCTAAACCACAAAACCCTAAACCCCAAATCCTAAACTCTAAATCATAAACACAAAATACTAAACTCGCAACCCTAAACCCTAAACCCTAAACCCTAAACAACAATCTCTAAACCCTAAACCCTAAACCCGAAACCCTAAATCATAACCCCTTAACCCACAACATGAAACCCTAAACCCTAAACCCTATCCCTAAACCCTTAACCCTAAACACTAAACCAATAGCCCTAAACCCTTCACCATAAACCCTAACCCTAAACCCTAAACCCTAAACCCTAAACCCTATACCCTAAACCTAAGTCCTAAACCCTAAGCCCTAAAACCTAAACCCTATATCCTAAATACTAAACCCTATAACCCTAAATAATAGACCCTATACCCTAAACCCTAAACCTAAACACTAAAATCCCAAACTCTAAACCCTAAATCCTAAACTCAACACTCTAAACCCTAAACCTAAAATCTAGACACTAAACCAAAACCTAAACCCTAAACCCTAAATCAAAACTCTAAATCTTAAACCCTAAACCCTAAACCCTTAATCCTAAATCCTAACCCTAAATCGTAAACCCTAAATCAAAAAATATAAACCCTAAACCCTAAACTATAAACCATAAACCCTAAAACATAAACACTAAAACGTAAACCTTCAAACCTAAACTAAACCACAAATATTAAACCCTAAACCCTAACCCTAAATGCTAAATGCTAAACCCTAAATCTATACAATAAACCTTAAACCCTAAACCCCAAATCCTAAATCCTAAACTCTAAACCTTAAAGCCTAATCCATAAGCTCAAACCCATTAAAAGTAATCCATAAACTCTAAACCGTAAATCCTAAATCGTAAAGCCTAAACCTTAAATCTATAACTCCAAACTTTAAACCCTAAACCCTAAACCATAAACCCAAAATCCTAAACCCTAAACCCTACACCCTAAACATTAAACCTTACACCTAAATCCTATATCCTCCATCATAAACTCTAAATGTTAAACCCTAAACCAAAAATCCTAAACTCTAAATGTTAAACCCTAAACTCTAAACCCTAAATCCAAACTTTAAACCCTAAACCATAAATCCTAAACCCTAAACCCTAAACCCTAAATCCTAAACCAAAAACCCTGAGCCCTAAATCCTAAACCAAAAACCCTAAACTCCACACCCTAACACCCAAAACCTAAATGCTAAACCCTAAACCATAAAACCTTAACCCTAAACCTTAAACCTACAACTCCAAACCCTAAACCCAAAACCCTAAACATTAAACCTTAAACTCTAAATGCTAAACACTAATAACCTCAACCTTAAACTGTAGACCCTAAACCCTAAACCCTAAACCCTAAACCCTACACCCAAAACCCAAAACACGAAATCCCAAACCCTAAAAACTAAACCAAAAACCCTAAACCCTAAAACTTAATACTTAAACCCTAAACCTTCAACCTACAACTCCAAACCCTAAATTCAAACTTTAATCCCTAAAACCAAAACCCTAAACCCTAAACCCAAACCCTAAGCCCTAAACTCTAAACCTTAAACTGTAACACTAATCCTAAACCCTAAATCATTAACTCTAAATCAAAACTCTAAACCCTAAGCCTCAAACCCTAAACCCCAAATCCTAAACTCTAAATCATAAAAGTAAAATACTAAACTCACAACCTTAAACCCTAAACCCTAAACCACAAACTCTAAACCAAAAGCCTTAAACCATAAATCTATAACTCCAAACTTTAAACCCTAAACCAAAAGCCTTAAACCATAAATCTATAACTCCAAACTTTAAACCCTAAACCCTAAACCTAAAATCTATAACTCCAAATTTTAAACCCTAAACCCTAAATCCTATATCCTCCATCCTAAACTCTAAATGTTCAACCCTAAACCAAAAATCCTAAACTCTAAATGTTAAACCCTAAATCCAAATTTTAAACCATAAACCCTAAACTCCAAACCCTAACACCCAAAACCTAAATGCTAGACCCTAAACCATAAACACTTAACCATAAACCTTAAACCTACAACTCCAAACCCTAAATCCAAAACCCTAAACATTAAACCCTAAACTCTAAATGCTAAACCCTAATAACCTAAACCTTAAAGTGTAGACCCTAAACCCTAAACCTTACACTCTATACCCCAAACCCTAAAACCTAAACCCAACACCCAAAACCCTAAACCCATAATCCCAAACCCTAAAAACTAAACCCTAAAACTAAATACTTAAACCCTAAACCTTCAACCTACAACTCCAAACCCTAAATCCAAACTTTAAACCCTAAAATTTAAACCCTAAATCGTAAACCTAAAACCTAAACCTTAAACCCTAACGCTAATCCTAAACCCAAAATCATTAACTCTAAATCAAAACTCTAAACCCTAAACCTCAAACCCTAAACACCAAATCCTAAACTCTAAATCATAAACAAAAAACACTAAACTCACAACCTTAAACCCTAAACCCTAAACCCTAAACCCTAAATCCTAACCCCTAAACCTACAACTCAAAGCCCTAAACCCTAAACCCTATCCCTAAACCAACAACTCAAAGCCCTAAACCCTAAACCCTATCCCTAAACCATAAACCCTAAACACTAAACCAAAAGCCCTAAACCCCTAACCATAAACCCTAACCCTAAATATTAAACCCTAAACCTTAAACCCTAAACTCTAAACCCGAAATCCTAAACTTTAAACCCTAAACCCTAAACCCTATATCCTGAATTCTAAACCCTATAACCCTAAACAATAGACCCTATACCCTAAACCCTAAACCTTAACACTAAACCCCCAAACCATAAACCCTAAATCCTAAACCTTAACACTAAACCCCCAAACCCTAAACCCTAAATCCTAAACTCAACAATCTAAACCCTAAACCTAAAATCTAAACGCTAAACCAAAATCCTAAATCCTAAACCCTAAACCCAAAACCCTCAACTATAAACCCTAAAATCAAAATCTCTAAACCCTAAACCGAAAACCCTAAGCATTAAACCCTAAACTCTAAATGCTAAAACCTAAAACTTAAACCTTAAACTGTCGACCCTAAACCTTAAACCCTAAACCCTAAAACATAAACATTAAACTCTAGACCCTTAACCGTAAACACTAAATCCTAAACACTAAACCAAAATCCTAAATCCTAAACCCTAAACCCAAAACCCTCAACTACAAACCCTAAAATCAAAATCTCTAAACCCTAAACCCTAAACCCAAAATCAAAACTCTAAACCCTAAACCTTAAACCCTAAACCCTAAATCCTAAACTCTATACCCTAAACAGTAAATACTAAACCCTAAACCCTAAACCCTAAACCCTAAACCCAAAATCCTAAACCATAACCCTAAACTCCAAAACTGTAACACCCAAAACCTAAATGCTAAACACTAAACCACAAACCCTTAACCATAAACCTTAAACCTACAACTCCAAACCCTAAACATTAAACCCTAAACTCTAAATGCTAAACCCTAAAACCTAAACCTTAAACTGTAGACCCTAAACGCTAAATCTTAAACCCTAAACCCAACACCCTAAACCCTAAACCCTAAACCCTAAATCCTAAACCCTAAAAACTAAATGCAAAACCCTAAACCCTAAAACTTAATACTTAAACCCTAAATCCTAAACCCTAAACCTTTAACCTACAACTCCAAACCCGAAATCCTAAAACTTAATACTTAAACACTAAATCCTAAACCCTAAACCCTAAACCCAAAATCCTAAATCATAAGCCCTAAACTCTAAACCCGAACACCCAAAACCTAAATGCTAAACCCTAAACAATAAACCCTTAACCATAGACCTTAATGCTACAACTCAAAACCCTAAATCGAAAACACTAAGCATTAAACCCTAAATTCTAAATGCTAAACCCTAAAACTTAATCCTTAAACTGTCAACCCTAAACCCTAAATCATAAACATTAAACTCTGACCCTAAACCCAAAACCCTAAATCCTAAACACTAAACCCTAAACCCTAAACCCAAAACCCTAAACCCTAAACCCTAATACTAAACACTAAATGCTTAACTCTAAACCCTAAATCTCAAACCCTAATCCCCAAATTGTAAACTCTAAACCCTAAACACAACATACATAACCTTCAACCCTAAACCAAAAACTCTAATCCCTAAACCCTAAACCCTAAACCCTAAACCCTAAACTATATTCCTAATCCTAAACCCTAAATCAATACTCTAAACCCTAAACCATAAACCTCACCAAAAACTCTTAACTCTAAACCCTAAACCCTATATCCTAAATCATAAGCCCTATAACCCTAAACAATAGACCCTATACCCTAAACCCTAAACCTAAACACTAAAATCCCAAACCCTAAACCCTAAATCCTAAACTCAACACTCTAAACCCTAAACCTAAAATCTAAACACTAAACCAAAATCTAAACCCTAAACCCTAAATCAAAACTCTAAATCTTAAACCCTAAACCCTAAATCCTATATCCTAAATCCTAACCCTAAATCCTAAACCCTAAATCAAAAAATATAAACCCTAAACCCTAAACTACAAACCATAAACCCTAAAACATAAACACTAAAACGTAAACCTTCAAACCTAAACTAAGCCATAAATATTAAACCCTAAACCCTAACCCTAAATGCTAAATCCTAAACCCTAAATCCATACAATAAACCCTAAACCCTAAACCCCAAACCCTAAATCCTAAACTCTAAACCTTAAAGCCTAATCCATAAGCTCAAAACCATTAAAAATAATCCATAAACTCTAAATCGTAAACCCTAAACCGTAAACCCTAAACCTTAAATCTATAACTCCAAACTTTAAACCCTAAACCCTAAACCCTAAACCCTAAACCATAAACCCAAAATCCTAAACACTAAACCCTACACCCTAAACACTAAACCTTACACCTAAACCCTAAACCCTAAATCCTATATCCTCCATCCTAAACTCTAAATGTTAAACCCTAAACCCCAAATCTTAAACTTAAAACCCTAGATCTTAACCATAAACCCAAAACTCTACGCCCCAAACCCTAAATACTAAATCCTAAACCATAACCCTAAAACCTAAATCCTAAACCCTTAATCATAAACACTAAACCATAAACCCTGAACTCTAAACTCTAAACCCTAAACCCTAAATCCTAAACCCTAAACATCAAACTCTAAATCCTAAACCATAAACAGTAAATCCTAACCCTTAAACCCTAAACCTACAAATCAAAACCATAAACCAAAAGCCCAAAACCCTAAACCCTAAATCTAAACCCTAAAAACCTAAACCCTAAATCCTACACTCTTAACACTAAACCCTAAATCCTAACTTTAAACATAAACCCTAAATATTGTATCTACATTCTAAACGCTAAACCCTAAATCCTAAAACATAATCCCTAGCCCTAAATCCTAAACCCCAAATTGTAAACCCTAAACCTTCTACCTCAAATCCTAAACTATAAACCCTAAACACTAAACACCAACCCCTACAGTATTAACCCTAAACCCAAAACTCTTAACCCTAAACACTAAACTCTTAACCCTAAATCCTTAACCCTTAAACCTTAATCCTAAACCAATGCCCTAAACCCTAAACCTTAAACCTACTACTCCAAACCGTAAACCTTAAACCTTAAACCCTAAATCCTAAACTCAAAACCCTAAATAATAGACCCTATACCCTAAACCCTAAACCCTAAATCCTAAACTCAAAACTCTAAACCCTAAACCCTAAAATCTAAACAATAACCCTAAGCCCTAAATCCAAACTCTAAACCCTAAACCCTAAACCCTAAACCATAAACCTGAAAATATAAACCCTAAACCCTAAACCACAAAGCATAAACCCTAAAAGTTAAACCCTTAACCCTAAACTAAACCCAAAGCCCTAAACCCTAACTCAAAACCCTAAACACTAAACCCTAAACCCTAAATCCAAACCTTAAACCCTAAACCCTACATCCCAAACCCTAAATACTAAACTCTAAACTTTAAAGCCTAATCCCTAAACTCTAAACCATAAAAAATAAATGATAAACTCTACACCCTAAACCCTAAACTCTCAATGCTAAACCCTAAACCCTAAACCATAAACTCTACACCCTCAATAATAAACCCTAAATCCTAAACCCTAAACCCAAAATCCAAAACATACAACTCGAGACCATAAACCCTAAATCTTATACTCTAAACCTTAAACCCTAAATTCAAAACCCCAAACCCTAAATACTAAACTCTAAACTTTAAACCCTAATCCCTAAACTCTAAACCATAAAAAATAAATGATAAACTCTACACCCTAAACCCCACACCCTAAACCCTAAACTCTCAATGCTAAACCCTAAACCCTAAACCATAAACTCTACACCCTCAACAATAAACCCTAAATCCTAAACCCTAAACCCAAAATCCAAAACATGCAACTCGAGACCATAAACCCTAAATCTTATACTCTAAACCTTAAACTCTAAATAATTAACTCTAGATCAAAACTCTAAACCCTAAACCACAAAACCCTAAACCCCAAATCCTAAACTCTAAATCATAAACACAAAATACTAAACTCGCAACCCTAAACCCTAAACCCTAAACCCTAAACAACAATCTCTAAACCCTAAACCCTAAACCCGAAACCCTAAATCATAACCCCTTAACCCACAACATGAAACCCTAAACCCTAAACCCTATCCCTAAACCCTTAACCCTAAACACTAAACCAATAGCCCTAAACCCTTCACCATAAACCCTAACCCTAAACCTTAAACCCTAAACCCTAAACCCTAAACCCTATACCCTAAACCTAAGTCCTAAACCCTAAGACCTAAAACCTAAACCCTATATCCTAAATCCTAAACCCTATAACCCTAAATAATAGACCCTATACCCTAAACCCTAAACCTAAACACTAAAATCCCAAACTCTAAACCCTAAATCCTAAACTCAACACTCTAAACCCTAAACCTAAAATCTAGACACTAAACCAAAACCTAAACCCTAAACCCTAAATCAAAACTCTAAATCTTAAACCCTAAACCCTAAACCCTTAATCCTAAATCCTAACCCTAAATCGTAAACCCTAAATCAAAAAATATAAACCCTAAACCCTAAACTATAAACCATAAACCCTAAAACATAAACACTAAAACGTAAACCTTCAAACCTAAACTAAACCATAAATATTAAACCCTAAACACTAACCCTAAATGCTAAATGCTAAACCCTAAATCTATACAATAAACCTTAAACCCTAAACCCCAAAACCTAAATCCTAAACTCTAAACCTTAAAGCCTAATCCATAAGCTCAAACCCATTAAAAGTAATCCATAAACTCTAAACCGTAAATCCTAAATCGTAAAGCCTAAACCTTAAATCTATAACTCCAAACTTTAAACCCTAAACCCTAAACCCTAAACCCTCAACCATAAACCCAAAATCCTAAACCCTAAACACTACACCCTAAACATTAAACCTTACACCTAAATCCTATATCCTCCATCATAAACTCTAAATGTTAAACCCTAAACCAAAAATCCTAAACTCTAAATGTTAAACCCTAAACTCTAAACCCTAAATCCAAACTTTAAACCCTAAACCATAAATCCTAAACCCTAAACCCTAAACCCTAAATCCTCAACCAAAAACCCTGAGCCCTAAATCCTAAACCAAAAACCCTAAACTCCACACCCTAACACCCAAAACCTAATTGCTAAACCCTAAACCATAAAACCTTAACCCTAAACCTTAAACCTACAACTCCAAACCCTAAACCCAAAACCCTAAACATTAAACCCTAAACTCTAAATGCTAAACACTAATAACCTCAACCTTAAACTGTAGACCCTAAACCCTAAACCCTAAACCCTAAACCCTACACCCAAAACCCAAAACACGAAATCCCAAACCCTAAAAACTAAACCAAAAACCCTAAACCCTAAAACTTAATACTTAAACCCTAAACCTTCAACCTACAACTCCAAACCCTAAATTCAAACTTTAATCCCTAAAACCAAAACCCTAAACCCTAAACCCAAACCCTAAGCCCTAAACTCTAAACCTTAAACTGTAACACTAATCCTAAACCCTAAATCATTAACTCTAAATCAAAACTCTAAACCCTAAGCCTCAAACCCTAAACCCCAAATCCTAAACTCTAAATCATAAACAGAAAATACTAAACTCACAACCTTAAACCCTAAACCCTAAACCACAAACTCTAAACCAAAAGCCTTAAACCATAAATCTATAACTCCAAACTTTAAACCCTAAACCAAAAGCCTTAAACCATAAATCTATAACTCCAAACTTTAAACCCTAAACCCTAAACCTAAAATCTATAACTCCAAATTTTAAACCCTAAACCCTAAACCCTAAACCCTAAATCCTATATCCTCCATCCTAAACTCTAAATGTTCAACCCTAAACCAAAAATCCTAAACTCTAAATGTTAAACCCTAAATCCAAATTTTAAACCATAAACCCTAAACTCCAAACCCTAACACCCAAAACCTAAATGCTAGACCCTAAACCATAAACACTTAACCATAAACCTTAAACCTACAACTCCAAACCCTAAATCAAAAACCCTAAACATTAAACCCTAAACTCTAAATGCTAAACCCTAATAACCTAAACCTTAAAGTGTAGACCCTAAACCCTAAACCTTACACTCTATACCCCAAACCCTAAAACCTAAACCCAACACCCAAAACCCTAAACCCATAATCCCAAACCCTAAAAACTAAACACTAAAACAAAATACTTAAACCCTAAACCTTCAACCTACAACTCCAAACCCTAAATCCAAACTTTAAACCCTAAAATCTAAACCCTAAATCGTAAACCTAAAACCTAAACCTTAAACCCTAACGCTAATCCTAAACCCAAAATCATTAACTCTAAATCAAAACTCTAAACCCTAAACCTCAAACCCTAAACACCAAATCCTAAACTCTAAATCATAAACAAAAAACACTAAACTCACAACCTTAAACCCTAAACCCTAAACCCTAAACCCTAAATCCTAACCCCTAAATCTACAACTCAAAGCCCTAAACCCTAAACCCTATCCCTAAACCAACAACTCAAAGCCCTAAACCCTAAACCCTATCCCTAAACCATAAACCCTAAACACTAAACCAAAAGCCCTAAACCCCTAACCATAAACCCTAACCCTAAATATTAAACCCTAAACCTTAAACCCTAAACTCTAAACCCGAAATCCTAAACTCTAAACCCTAAACCCTAAACCCTATATCCTGAATTCTAAACCCTATAACCCTAAACAATAGATCCTATACCCTAAACCCTAAACCTTAACACTAAACCCCCAAACCATAAACCCTAAATCCTAAACATTAACACTAAACCCCCAAACCCTAAACCCTAAATCCTAAACTCAACACTCTAAAACCTAAACCTAAAATCTAAACTCTAAACCAAAACCTAAACCCTAAACCCTAAACTCTAAATTTTAAACCCTAAACCCTAAACCCTAAATCCTAACCCTAAATTCTAAACCCGAAATCAAAAAATATAAACCCTAAACCCTAAAACATAAACACTAAAACGTAAACCCTCAAACCTAAACTACCTAAACCCTAAACCCCCAAACCCTAAATCCTAAATCCTAAACCCGATAACCCTAAACATTAGACCCTATACCCTAAACCCTAAACCTTAACACTAAACCCCCAAACCCTAAACCCTAAATCCTAAACTCAACACTCTAAACCTGAAACCTAAAATCTAAACACTAAACCTCCAAACCCTAAACCTTCAATCCTAAAACCTAAATCCTAACCCTAAATCAAAAAATATAAACCCTAAACCCTAAACTATAAATGCTAAACCCTAAACCCTAAACTATAAACGCTAAACCCTAAACCCTAAATCCTAAACACTAAACCCCCAAACCCTAAACCCTAAATCCTAAACTCAACACTCTAAACCCTAAACCTAAAATCTAAACTCTAAACCAAAACCTAAACCCTAAACCCTAAACCCTAAATCCTAAATTAAAACTCTAAATCTTAAACCCTAAACCCTAAACAATAAATCCTAAATCCTAACCATAAATCCTAAACCCTAAATCAAAAAATATAAACCCTAAACCCTAAACTATAAACCATAAACCCTAAAACATAAACACTAAAATGTAAACCGACAAACCTAAACTAAACCATAAACATTAAACCCTAAACCCTAACACTAAACGCTAAATCCTAAACCCTAAATCCAAACATTAAACCCTTAACCCTAAACCCCAAACCCTAAATCCTAAAGTCTAAACCTTAAAGCCTAATCCCTAAACTCAAAACCATAAAAAATAATCCATAAACTCTAAACCATAAACCCTAAATCCTAAACCCTAAACCTTAAATCTATAACTCCAAACTTTAAACCCTAAACCCTAAACCCTAAACCCTTAACCATAAACCCTAAATCCTAAATCCAAAACCCTACACCTTAAACCCTAAACCTTACACCTAAACCCAATACCCTAAATCCTATATCCTCTATCCTAAACTCTAAATGTTAAACCCTAACCCAAAAATCCTAAACTCTAAATGTGAAACCCTAAAATCTAAATCCTAAATCCAAACTTTAAACCCTAAACCATAAATCCTAAACCCTAAACCATAAATCCTAAACTCTATACCCTAAATGCTAAATACTAAACACTAAACTTCAAACCCTAAACCCTGAAGCCATAATTCTAAACTTAAAACCCTAATTTGTAAACCCTATACCCTAAACCCAAAACCCAAAACCTACAACTAGAACCACTAAACAATAAACCCTAAACTCTAAACCATAAACCCTAAACCCTAAACCCTAAACCCAAAACCCTAAACCATAAACCCAAAACCCAAAACGATAAGCCCTAAACCCAAATCTCTCGATCCTAAACCCTAAACCCTATATCAAAACTTTAAACCCTAAACCTTAAACCCTAAACCCTAAATCCTCAAATCTATACCTAAAACCATAAAACCTTAACCGAAACCCTAAACCAAAAACTTTAAAACGTAAACCCTAAAGCCTTAATCCTAAACTCAAAACCCTAAATCATAAACCCTAAACCCTAAACCCTAAACCCAAAACATACAACTCGAACCCCTAAAGCCTAAATCCTAAACTCTAAAACCTAAACCCTAAACACTAAACCGTAAACCCTAAACCGTATACCATAAACCATAAACCATAAACTCTAAACCCTAAACCCTAAACCTACAACTCGAAACCCTAAACACTAAACACAAGACCAAAAACATTAAACCTTAAAGCCTAACACCTAAACACTAAACCGTAAACCCTAAACCGTATACCATAAACCATAAACCATAAACTCTAAACCCTAAACCCTAAACCTACAACTCGAAACCCTAAACACTAAACACAAGACCAAAAACATTAAACCTTAAAGCCTAACACCTAAACCCTAAACCCTTAACCATAAACCCTAAACCATAAACCCTACACCTAATCCTAAACCCTAAATCCTATATCCTCAATCCTAAACACTAAATGTTAAACACTAAACCACAAATACTAAACCCTAAATGTTAAACCCTAAACACTACACCCTAAACCCTAAACACTAAACCATAAACCCAAAACCCTAAACGATAAGCCCAAAACCCAAATCTGTAAACCCTAAACCCTAAACCCTAAAGCAAAACTCTAAACCCTAAACTTTAAACCCAAAACCCTAAATCCTAAACTCTATACCCTAAACCATAAACCCTTAACCAAAAACCTTAAACCTATAACTCCAAACCCTAAACCCTAAACCCTAAACTTCAAACCCTAAACACTAAAGCCATAATCCTAAACTCAAAACCCTAAACCCTAAACACTAAGCCATAAACTCAAAACTCAAAACCCTAAACCCTAAACACTAAACCAAAATCCTAAACCCTAAACCCTAAACCCTAATCCCAAACCCTTAATCCTTAACTCTAAACCATAAACCTCAAACCCTAATCCCCAAATCCTAAACTCTAAACCCTAAACACAAAATACTAAGTCCTCAATCCTAAACCCTAAACCATAAACCCAAAATCCTAAATGATAAACCCTAAATCCAAAACTATAATCCCTCAACCCTAAACCCACCCTAAATCAATACTCTAAACCCTAAACCTTAAACCCTAAGCCCCATATCCTAAAATCTAAACCCTAAAGACAAAATACTGAACCATAAACCCAAAATCCTAAAACCTAAACCCTAAACCCAAAACCCTAAACGATAAACCCTAAACCTAAATCTCTAAACCCTAAACCCTAAACCCAAAATCAAAACTCTAAACCCTAAATCCTAAACACTAAACCAAAATCCTAAACACTAAACCCTAAACACAAAACCCTAAACCCTAAACCCAAAACCCTAAACCCTAAAACATAAACATTAAACTCTAGACCCTAAACCCTAAAACATAAACATTAAACTCTAGACCCTAAACCCTAAACCCTAAATCCTAAACACTAAACCAAAATCCTAAACCCTAAACCCGAAACCCTAAACCCTAATCCTAAACACTAAATGCTTAACTCTAAACCCTAAATCTCAAACCCTAATTCCCAAATCCTAAACTCTAAACCCTAAACACAAAATACTTAGCCTTCAACCCTAAACCCTAAACCCTAAACCCAAAACCCTGAACGATAAACCCTAAACCCTAAAACATAAACATTAAACTCTAGACCCTAAACCCTAAACCCTAAATCCTAAACACTAAACCAAAATCCTAAACCCTAAACCCGAAACCCTAAACCCTAATCCTAAACACTAAATGCTTAACTCTAAACCCTAAATCTCAAACCCTAATTCCCAAATCCTAAACTCTAAACCCTAAACACAAAATACTTAGCCTTCAACCCTAAACCCTAAACCCTAAACCCAAAACCCTGAACGATAAACCCTAAACCCAAATCTCTAAACAGTAAACCCTAAATCGTAAATCAAAACTCTAAACCCTAAACCTTAAGCCCTAAACCCTAAATCCTAAACTCTATACCCTAAACACTAAACTTCAAACCCTAAACCCTGAAGCCATAATCCTAAACTCAAAATCCTAATTTGTAAACCCTATACCCTATAACCAAAACCCAAAACCGACAACTAGAACCAATAAACACTAAACCCTAAACTCTAAACCCTATACCCTAAACACTAAACCCTAAACCCAAAACCCTAAACCATAAACCCAAAACCCAAAACGATAAGCCCTAAACCCAAATCTCTCAATTCTAAACCCTAAACCCTAAATCAAAACTTTAAACCCTAAACCTTAAACCCTAAACCCTAAATCCTCAACTCTATACCCTAAACCATAAAACATTAACCATAAACCTTAAACCTACAACTCCAAACCCTAAACCCTAAACCCAAAACTTTAAAACGTAAACCCTAAAGCCTTAATCCTAAACTCAAAACCCTAAATCATAAACCCTATACCGTAAACCCTAAACCCAAAACATACTACTCGAAACCCTAGAGCCTAAATCCTAAACTCTAAACCCTAAACCTTTAACACTAAACCGTAAACAGTAAACCCTATACCATAAACCATAAACCATAAACTCTAAACCATAAACCCTAAACCTACAACTCGAAACCCTAAATACTAAACACAAAGCCAAAAACATTAAACCTTAAAGCCTAACACCTAAACCCTAAACCCTTAACCATAAACCCTAAATCCTCAACCCTAAACCATAAACCCTACACCTAAACCCTAAACACTAAATCCTATATCCTCAATCCTAAACACTAAATGTTAAACACTAAACCACAAATACTAAACCCTAAATGTTAAACCCTAAACACTACAACCTAAACACTAAACACTAAACCATAAACCCAAAACCCTAAACGATAAGCCCTAAACCCAAATCTCTAAACCCTAAACCCTAAACCCTAAATCAAAACCCTAAATCCTAAATCCTAAACTCTATACCCTAAACCCTAAACCCTTAACCAAAAACCTTAAACCTACAACTCCAAACCCTAAACCCTAAACCCTAAACTTCAAACCCTAAACACTAAAGCCATAATCCTAAACTCAAAACCCTAAACCCTAAACACTAAGCAATAAACCCTAAACACTAAACCAAAATCCTAAACCCTAAACCCTAAACCCTAATCCTAAATCCTAAATCCTTAACTCTAAACCCTAAACCTCAAACCCTAATCTCCAAAATTCTAAACTCTAAACCCTAAACACAAAATACTAAATCCTCAACCCTTTGCCCTAAACCATAAACCCAAAACCCTAAAAGATAAACCCTAAATCCAAAACTCTAATCCCTAAACACTAAACCCACCCTAAATCCTAAACCCTAAACTATATTCCTAATCCTAAACCCTAAATCAATACTCTAAACCCTAAACCTTAAACCCCAAAACCCATATCCTAAACTCTAAACCCTAAAGACAAAATACTAAACCCTAAACCCAAAATCCTAAACCTTAAACCCCTAAACCCAAAACCCTAAACGATAAACCCTAAACCCAAATCTCTAAACCCTAAGCCCTAAAACCAAAATCAAAACTCCAAACCCTCAACCCGAAACCTTAAACATTAAACCCAAAACTCTAAATGCTAAACCCTAAACCTAAACCTTAAACTGCACCCTAAACCCTAAATCTTAAACCCTAAACCCTACACCCTAAACCCAAAACCCTAAATCCTAAACCCTAAAAATTAAACGAAAAATCCTAAACCCTAAAACTTAATACTTAAACCCTAAATCCTAAACCCTAAACCTTTAACCTACAACTCCAAACCCTAAATCAATACTTTAAACCCTAAACCGCAAATCCTAAACGCTAAACCCTAAACTATAAACCCTTAACCATAAACTTTAATGCTACAACTCCAACCCTAAACCCAAAACCCTAAGCATTAAACCCTAAACTCTAAATGCCAAACCCTAAAACTTAAACCTTAAATTGTCGACCCCAAACCCTTAAACATAAACATTAAACTCTAGACCCTAAACCATAAACCCTAAATCCTAAACACTAAACCAAAATCCTAAACCCTAAACCCTAAACCCAAAACCCTAAATCCTAAACCCTAATCCTAAGCACTAAATGCTTAACTCTGAACCCTAAATCTCAAACCCTAATTCCTAAATCCTAAACTCTAAACCCTAAACACAACATACTTAACCTTCAACCCTAAACCCTAAACCATAAACCCAAAATGCTAAACGATAAACCCTAAACCCAAAACTCTAATCCCTAAACCCTAAACCCACCCTAAACCCTAAACCCTAAACTATATTCCTAATCCTAAACCCTAAATCAATACTCTAAACCCTAAACTCTAAACCCTAAACCCCAAATCCTAAACTCTAAACCCTAAACACAAAATACTAAACCCTAAACCCAAAACCCTAAACGGTAAACCCTAATCCCAAATCTCTAAACAGTAAACCCTAAATCGTAAATCAAAACTCTAAACCCTAAAACCCTAAATGCTAAATACTAAACCCTAAACTTCAAACCCTAAACCCTAAACACTAAATGCTTAACTCTAAAGCCTAAACCTTAAACCCTAAACCCTAAATCCTAAACTCTGTACCCTAAATGCTAAATACTAAACCCTAAACTTCAAACCCTAAACCCTGAAGCTATAATCGTAAACCCAAAACCCTAAATTGTAAACCCTATACCCTAAGCCCAAAACCCAAAACCTACAACTAGAACCCCTAAACACTAAACCCTAAACTATAAAGCCCTAACCCTAAACACTAAACCATAAATCCAAAACCCTAAACGATAAGCCCTAAACCTAAATCTCTTAATCCTAAACCCTAAACCCTAAATCAAAACTTTAAACCCTAAACCTTAAACCCTAAACCCTAAATCCTCAAATCTATACCCTAAACCATAAAACCTTAACCATAAACCTTAAACCTACAACTCGAAACCCTAAACCCTAAACCCTAAACTTTAAAACGTAAACCCTAAAGCCATAATACTAAACTTAAAACCCTAAATCATAAACCCTATACCTTAAACCCTAAACCCAAAACCTACAACTCGAACCCTTAAAGCCTAAATCCTAAACTCTAAACCCTAAACCCTAATCACAAAACAATAAACCCTAAACCCTAAACCATAAACACTAAACTCTAAACCCTAAACCCTAAACCAACAACTTGAAACCTTAAACACTAAACACAGAACCAAAAACATTAAACCTTAGAGCCTAACACCTAAACCCTAAACCCTTAACCATAAACCCTAAATCCTAAACCCTAAACCATAAACCCTACACCTAAACCCTAAATCCTATATCCTCAATCCTAAACTCTAAATGTTAAATCCTACACGCTAAATGTTAAACCCTAAACCCTACTGCCTAAACCCTAAACACTAAACCATAAACCCAAAACCTTAAACGATAAGCCCTAAACCCAAATCTCTAAACCCTAAACCCTAAACCCTCAATCCTAAACTCTTTACCCTAAACCATAAGCCCTTAACCATAAACCTTAAACCTACAACTCCAAACTCTAAACCCTAAACCCTAAACTTCAAACTCTAAACCCTAAAGCCATAATCCTAAACTCAAAACCCTAAACCCTAAACACTAAGCCATAAACCCTAAACACTAAACCAAAATCCTAAACCCTAAACCCTAAACCCTAATCGTAAACCCTAAATCTTTAACTCTAAACCCTAAACCTCAAACCCTAATCCCCAAATGCTAAACTCTAAACCCTAAACACAAAATACTAAATCCTCAACCCTAAACCCTAAACCAAAAACCCAAAACCCAAAATGATAAACCCTAAATCCAAAACTCTAATCCCTAAACCCTAAACCCATCCTAAATCTTAAACCCTAAACTATATTCCTAATCCTAAACCCTAAATCAATACTCTAAACCCCATATCCTAAACTCTAAACCCTAAAGACAAAATACTAAACCCTAAACCCAAAATCCTAAACCCTAAACCCTAAACACAAAACCCTAAACCTAAATATCTAAACCCTAAACCCTAAACCCAAAATCAAAACTCTAAACCCTAAACCTTGAAACCTAGACCCTAAATCCTAAACTCTATATCCTAAACACTAAATACTAAACCCTAAACCCAAAATACTAAACCATAAACCCTAAACTCCAAAACCCTAACACCCAATACCTAAATGCTAAACCCTAAACAACAAACCCTTAACCATAAACCTGAAACCTACAACTCCAAATCCTAAACCCAAAACTCTAAACATTAAACCCTAAACTCTAAATGCTAAACCCTAAAACCTAAACCTTAAACTGTAGACCCTAAACCCTAAATCTTAAACCCTAAACCCTAAACCCTACACCCTAAACCCTAAACCCTAATTCCTAAACCCTAAAACCTAAACGCAAAACCCTAAACCATAAAACTTAATACTTAAATCCTAAATCCTAAACCCTAAACCTTTAACCTGCAACTCCAAACCCTAAATCAGAACTTTAAACCCTAAACCGCAAATCCTAGACGCTAAACCCTAAACCCAAAATCCTAAACCATAAGCCCTAAACTATAAACCCTAAAACCCAAATCCTAAATGCTAAACCCTAAACCATAAACCCTTAATCGTAAACCTTAATGCTACAACTCTAAACCCTAAACCCAAAACCCTAAGCATTAAACCCTAAACTCTAAATGCTAAACCCTAAAACTTAAACCTTAAATTATCGACCCCAAACCCTAAAACATAAACATTAAACTCTAGACCCTAAACCCTAAACCCTAAATCCTAAACACTAAACCAAACTCCTAAACCCTAAACCCTAAACCCAAAACCCTAAATCCTAAACCCTAATCCTAAACACTAAATGCTTAACTCTAAACCCTAAATCTCAAACCCTAATCCCCAAATCCTAAACTCTAAACCCTAAACACAACATACTTAACCATCAACCCTAAACCCTAAACTATAAACCCAAAATGCTAAAAGATAAACCCTAAACCCAAAACTCTAATCCCTAAACCCTAAACCCACCCTAAACCCTAAACTCTAAACTATATTCCTAATCCTAAACCCTAAATCAATACTCTAAACCCTAAACCTTAAACCCTAAACCCCAAATCCTAAACTCTAAACCCTAAACACAAAATACTAAACCCTAAACCCAAAACCCTAAACGGTAAACCCTAAACCCAAATCTCTAAACAATAAACCCTAAATCGTAAATAAAAACTCTAAACCCTAAACCTTAAACTCTAAACCCTAAATCCTAAACTCTATACCCTAAATGCTAAATACTAAACCCTAAACTTCAAACCCTAAACCCTAAACACTAAATGTTTAACTCTAAACCCTAAACCTTAAAACCTAAACCGTAAATCCTAAAGTCTATACCCTAAATGCTAAATACTAAACCCTAAACTTCAAACCCTAAACCCTGAAGCCATAATCCTAAACTCAAAACCCTAAATCGTAAACCCTATACCCTAAGCCCAAAACCCAAAACCTACAACTAGAACCCCTAAACCCTAAACCCTAAACCCTAAACCCTAAACCCTAAAACCTAATCCTAAACACAAAATACTTAGCCTTCAACCCTAAACCCTAAACCATAAACCCAAAACAATAAACCAAAACCTAAACCCTAAACCCTAAACCCTAAATCCTAAATTAAAACTCTAAATCTTAAACCCTAAACCCTAAACCATAAATCGTAAATCCTAACCCAAAATCCTAAACCCTAAATCAAAAAATATTAACCCTAAACCCTAAACTATAAACTATAAACCCTAAAACATAAACACTAAAACATAAACCCATAAACCTAAACTAAACCGTAAACACTAAACCCTAAACCATATCCCTAAACCCTAAACCCTAAACACTAAACCAAAAGCCCTAAACCCTTAACCATAAACCCTAACCCTAAATCTTAAACCCTAAATCATAAACCCTAAATCGTAAACCCTAAACCCAAAATCCTAAACCCTAAACCCTAAACCCTAAACCCTAAACCCTATATCCTAAATCCTAAACTCAACACTCTAAACCCTAAACCTAAAATCTAAACCATAAACCAAAACCTAAACCCTAAACCCTAAAACCTAAATCCTAAATCCTAACCCTAAATCCTATACCCTAAATCCTAAACACAAAACCTACAACTCGAACGCCCAAAGCCTAAACCCTAAACTCTAAACCCTAAACCCTAAACACTAAACCATAAACCCTAAACCCTAAACCCTAAACCCTAAAAACCAAACCTTAAACCTTAAACCGTAAACCATAAACTCTAAACCCTCAACCCTAACCCCTAAACCCTAAACCTACAACTCAAAACCCTAAACCCTAAACCTTAAAACCTAACACCTAAACCCTAAACCCTTAACCATAAACCCTAAATCCTAAGCCCTAAACCCTATGCCCTAAACTATAAACACTACACCTAAACCCTAAACCCTAAACCTTAAACCCTAACACTAATCCTAAACCCAAAATCCTTAACTCTAAATCAAGACTCTAAACCCTAAACCTCAAACCCTAAACCCCAAATCCTAAACTCTAAATCATAAACACAAAATACTAAACCCACAACCCTAAACCCTAAACCCTAAGCCACAAACTCTTAACTCTAAACCCTAAACCCTATATCCTAAATCCTAAACCCTATAACCCTAAACAATAGACCCTATACCCTAAACCCTAAACCTAAACACTAAAATCCCAAACCCTAAACCCTAAATCCTAAACTCAACACTCTAAACCCTAAACCTAAAATCTAAACACTAAACCAAAACCTAAACCCTAAATCAAAACTCTAAATCTTAAAACCTAAACCCTAAACCCTAAATCCTAAATCCTAACCCTAAATCCTAAACCCTAAATCAAAAAATATAAACCCTAAACCCTAAACTATAAAACATAAACCCTAACATAAACACTAAAACGTAAACCTTCAAACCTAAACTAAACCATAAATATTAAACCCTAAACCCTAACCCTAAATGCAAAATCCTAAACCCTAAATCCATACAATAAGCCCTAAACCCTAAACCCCAAACCCTAAATCCTAAACTCTAAACCTTAAAGCCTAATCCATAAGCTCAAAACCATTAAAAATAATCCATAAACCCTAAATCGTAAACCCTAAACCTTAAATCTATAACTCCAAACTTTAAACCCTAAACCCTAAACCCTAAACCCTTAACCAAAAACCCAAAATCCTAAACCCTAAACCCTACACCCTAAACACTAAACCTTACACCTAAATCCTATATCCTCCATCCTAAACTCTAAATGTTAAACCCTAAACCAAAAATCCTAAACTCTAAATGTTAAACCCTAAACTCTAAACCCTAAATACAAACTTTAAACCCTAAACCATAAATCCTAAACCCTAAACCATAAACCCTAAATCCTAAACACAAAACCTACAACTCGAATGCCCAAACCCTAAACCCTAAACTCTAAACCCTAAACCCTAAACACTAAACCATAAACCCTAAACCCTAAACCCTAAAAACAAAACCTTAAACCTTAAACCGTAAACCATAAACTCTAAACCCTCAACCCTAAACACTAAACCATAAACCTACAACTCAAAACCCTAAACCCTAAAACTTAAAACCTAACACCTAAACCCTGAACCCTTAACCATAAACCCTAAATCCTAAGCCCTAAACCCTATACCCTAAACTATAAACACTACACCTAAACCCTAAACCCTAAACCTTAAACCCTAACACTAATCCTAAACCCAAAATCCTTAACTCTAAATCAAGACTCTAAACCCTAAACCTCAAACCCTAAACCCCAAATCCTAAACTCTAAATCATAAACACAAAATACTAAACCCACAACCCTAAACACTAAACCCTAAGCCACAAACTCTTAACTCTAAACCCTAAACCTTATATCCTAAATCCTAAACCCTATAACCCTAAACAATAGACCCTATATCCTAAACCCTAAACCTAAACACTAAAATCCCAAACCCTAAACCCTAAATCCTAAACTCAACACTCTAAACCCTAAACCTAAAATCTAAATACTGAAAGAAAACCTAAACCCTAAACCCTAAATCAAAACTCTAAATCTTAAACCCTAAACCCTAAATCCAATATCCTAAATCCTCACCCTAAATCCTAAACCCTAAATCAAAAAATATAAACCCTAAACCCTAAACTATAAACCATAAACCCTAAAACATAAACACTAAAACGTAAACCTTCAAACCCAAACTAAACCATAAATATTAAACCCTAAACCCTAAACCTAAATGCTAAATCCTAAACCCTAAATCCATACAATAAACCCTAAACCCTAAATCCATACAATAAACCCCAAACCCTAAATCCTAAACTCTAAACCTTAAAGCCTAATCCATAATCCATAAACTCTAAATCGTAAACCCTAAACCCTAAACCCTAAACCTTAAATCTATAAATCCAAACTTTAAACCCTAAACCCTAAACCCTAAACCCTTAACCATAAACCCTAAACACTAAACCAAAAACCCTAAACCTTAAAACCTAACACCTAAACCATAAACCCTAAATCCTCCATCCTAAACTCTAAATGTTAAACCCTAAACCAAAAATCCTAAACTCTAAATGTTAAACCCTAAACTCTAAACCCTAAATCCAAACTTTAAACCCTAAACCATAAATCCTAAACCCTAAACCCTAAACCCTAAATCCTAAACCAAAAACCCTAAGCCCTAAATTCTAAACCAAAAACCCTAAACTCCACACGCTAACACCCAAAACCTAAATACTAAACCCTAAACCATAAACCCTTAACCCTAAACCTTAAACCTACAACTCCAAACCCTAAACCCAGAACCCTAAATATTAAACCCTAAACTCTAAATGCTAAACCCTAATAACCTCAACCTTAATCTGTAGACCCTAAACCCTAAACCCTATACCCTAAACCCTAAACCCTAAACCCTAAACCCAAAATCCCAAATCCTAAAAACTAATCCCAAAACCCCAAACCCTATCCCTAAACCCCAAACCCTAAACAATAAACCAAAAGCCCTAAACCCTTAACCATAAACCCTAACCCTAACTCTTAAACCCTAAATCATAAGCCCTAAACCCTAAACCCAAAATCCTAAACCCTAAACCCTAAACCTTAAACCCTATATCCTAAATCCTAAATCCTATAACCCTAAACAATAGACCCTATACCCTAAACCCTAAACCTTAACACTAAACCCCCAAACCCTAAACCCTAAATCCTAAACTCAACACTCTAAACCCTAAACCTAAAATCTAAACACTAAACCAAAACCTAAACCCTAAACCCTAAACCCTAAATCCTAAATCCTAACCCTAAATCCTAAACCCTAAATCAAAAAATATAAACCCTAATCCCTAACCTATAAACCCTAAACCCTAAAACATAAACACTAAAATGTAAACCCTCAAACCTAAACTAAACCATAAACCTAACCCCAAACCCTAAACCTAAACACTAAACCTCCAAACCCTAAACCCTAAATCCTAAACTCAACATGCTAAACCATAAACCTAAAATCTAAACACTAAACATAAACCTAAACCCTAAACCCTAAATCAAAACTGTAAATCTTAAACCCTAATCCCTAAATCCTAAATCTTAACCCTAAATCCAAAACCCTAAATCAAAAAATAAAAACCCTAAACACTAAACTATAAACCCTAAACCCTAAAACATAAACCCTAACACATAAACCCTAAACCCTAAACTAAAGCATAAACATTAAACCCTAAACCCTAACCCTAAACGCTAAATCCTAAACCCTAAATCCAAACCCTAACCCCAAACCCTAAATCCTAAACTCTAAACCTTAAAGCCTAATTCATAAACTAAAAACCATAAAAAATAAACGACAAACTCTAAATCGTAAACCCTAAACCATAAACCATAAACTCTAAACCCTAAACCCTAAACCTACAACTCGAAACCCTAAACCCTAAACACTAAACTAAAAATGCTAAACCTTAAAACCTAACACCTAAACCATAAACCCTTAACGATAAACCCTAAATCCTCCATCCTAAACTCTAAATGTTAAACCCTAAACCAAAAATACTAAAATCTAAATGTGAAACCCTAAACTCTAAACCCTAAATCCAAACTTTAAACTCTAAACCATAAATCCTAAACC
The DNA here is from genome assembly GCA_035578085.1 of Solanum pinnatisectum. Taxonomy (NCBI): domain Eukaryota; kingdom Viridiplantae; phylum Streptophyta; class Magnoliopsida; order Solanales; family Solanaceae; genus Solanum; species Solanum pinnatisectum. Next base: position 713,003 of record JAWPEI010000033.1, on the reverse strand, counting down.
TTAAACCCTAAACTCCAAACCCTAACACCCAAAACCTAAATGCTAGACCCTAAACCATAAACCCTTAACCATAAACCTTAAACCTACAACTCCAAACCCTAAAACCAAAACCTAAACCCTAAACCCTAAACTCTAAATGCTAAACCCTAATAACCTATACCTTAAATTGTAAGACCCTAAACCCCAAACCCTATACCCTAAACCCTAAATCCTTAACCCTACACCCAAATCCCTAAATTCGAAATCCCAAACGCTAAAAACTAAACCCAAAACCCTAAACTCGAAAACTTAATAATTAAACCCTAAACCTTCAACCTACAACTCCAAACCCTAAATCCAAACTCAAAACCCTATATCGTAAACCCTATACCCTAAATCCTAAACACAAAAGCTACAACTCGAACGCCTAAAGCCTAAACCGTAAACTCTAAACCCTAAACCCTAAACACTAAACCCTAAACCCTAAACCGCAAAAACCAAACCTTAAACCTTAAACCGTAAACCATAAACTCTAAACCCTCAACCCTAACCCCTATACCCTAAACCTACAACTCAAAACCCTCAACCCTAAACCTTAAAACCTAACACCTAAACCCTAAACCCTTAACCATAAACCCTAAATCCTAAGCCCTAAACCCTACGCCCTGAACTATAAACACTACACCTAAACCCTAAACCCTAAACCTTAAACCCTAACACAAATCCTAAACCCAAAATCCTTAACTCTAAATCAAGACTCTAAACCCTAAACCTAAAACCCTAAACCTCAAATCCAAAACTCTAAATCATAAACACAAAATACTAAATCCACAACCCTAAACCCTAAACACTAAGCCACAAACTCTTAACCCTAAACCCTAAACCCTAAATCCTAAACCCTAAACCCTAAACCATGAATCATAAACTCTAAACCCTAAAGCCTAAACCCTAAATCCTAACCTCTAAACCTACAACTCAAAACCCTAAACCCTAAACCTACAACTCGAAACCCTAAACCCTAAACACTAAACCAAAAACCCTAAACCTTAAAACCTAACACCTAAACCATAAACCCTTAACAATAAACCCTAAATCCTCCATCCTAAACTCTAAATGTTAAACCCTAAACCAAAAATCCTAAAATCTAAATGTGAAACCCTAAGCTCTAAACCCTAAATCCAAACTTTAAACCCTAAACCATAAATCCTAAACCCTAAACCATAAATCCTAAACCTTAAACCCTAAACTCCAAACCCTAACACACAAAACCTAAATGCTAGACCCTAAACCATAAACCCTTAACCATAAACCTTAAACCTACAACTCCAAACCCTAAAACCAAAACCTAAACCCTAAACCCTAAACTCTAAATGCTAAACCCTAATAACCTATACCTTAAACTGTAAGACCCTAAACCCTAAACCCTAAACCCTAAACCCTAAATCCTAAACCCTACACCCAAAACCCTCAACTCAAAATCCCAAATACTAAAAACTAAACCCAAAACCCTAAACCCGAAAACTTAATACTTAAACCCTAAACCTTCAATCTACAACTCCAAACCCTAAATCCACACTCAAAACCGTAAATCATAAACCCTATACCCTAAATCCTAAACACAAAACCTACAACTTGAACGCCTAAAGCCTAAACCTTAAACTCTAAACCCTAAACCCCAAACACTAAACCATAAACCTTAAACCCTAAACCCTAAACCGTAAAAACCAAACCTTAAACCTTAAACCATAAACCATAAACTCTAAACCCTCAACCCTAACCCCTATACCGTAAATCTACAACGCAAAATCCTAATCCCTAAACCTTAAAACCGAACACCTAAACCCTAAACCCTTAACCATAAACCCTAAATCCTAAGCCCTAAACCCTACGCCCTAAACTATAAACACTACACCTAAACCCTAAATCCTAAACCTTAAACCCTAACACAAATCCTAAACCCAAAATCCTTAGCTCTAAATCAAGACTCTAAACCCTAAACCCCAAATCCAAAACTCTAAATCATAAACACAAAATACTAAACCCACAACCCTAAACCCTAAACACTAAGCCACCAACTCTTAACCCTAAACCCTAAACCCTAAATCCTAAAACCTAAACACTAAACCATGAACCATAAACTCTAAACCCTAAACCCTAAACCCTAAATCCTAACCTCTAAACCTACAACTCAAAACCCTAAACCCTAAACCCTAAACGCTAAACACTAAACCAAAAATCGTAAACCCTTAATCGTAAACCCTAACCCTAAACCTTAAACCCTAAATCATAAACCCTAAACCCTAAACCCTAAATCCTAAACCCTAAACCCTAAACCCTGTATCCTAAATCCTAAACTCTATAACCCTAAACAATAGACCCCAGACCTAAACCTTAAACCTAAACACTAAACCCCCAAACCCTAAACCCTAAATCCTAAAGCCTAAGCCCTAAATCAAAACTCTAAATCTTAAGCCCTAAACCCTAAACCCAAAATTCTAAATCCTAACCATAAATCCTGAACCCTAAATCCTAATCTCTAAACCTACAACTCAAAACCCTAAACCCTAAACCCTATCCCTAAACCCTAAACAATAAACACTAAACCAAAAACCGTAAACCCTTAATCATAAACCCTAACCCTAAACCTTAAACCCTAAATCATAAACCCTAAACCCTAAACCCTAAACCATAAATCCTAAACCCTACACCCTAAACCCTATATCCTAAATCCTAAACCCTATAACCCTAAACAATAGACTCCAGACCTAAGCCCTAAACCTAAACATTAAACCCCCAAACCCTAAACCCTAAATCCTAAACACAACACACTAAACCATAAACCTAAAATCTAAACACTAAACCTAAACCTCAACCCTAAACCCTAAATCAAAACTCTAAATCTTAAACCCTACACCCTAAACTCCAAATTCTAAATCCTAACCATAAATCCTGAACCCTAAATCAAGAAAAATAAACCTTACCCTAAACTATAAACCCTAAACCCTAAAACATAAACCCTAACACGTAAACCTTAAACCCTAAACTAAACCATAAACCTAAATGCTAAATCCTAAACACTAAATCCAAACATTAAAACCTAAACCCTCAACCCCAAACCCTTAAATCCTAAACTCTAAACCCTAAATCCTAAACTCTAAACCCTAAACCCTCAACCCCAAACCCTAAATCCTAAACTCTAGACCTTAAACCCTAACCCCTAAACCCTAAACCTACAACTCGAAACCCTAAACTCTAAACACTAAGCCAAAAACCCTAAACCTTAAAACCTAAAACCTAAACCCTAAACCCTTAACCATAACCCCTAAATACAACACCCTAAACCATAAACCCTACACCTAAACCTTAAACCATCACACTAATCCAAAACCCTAAATCCTTAACTCTAAATCAAAACTCTAAACCCTCAACCTAAAACCCTAAACCCTAAATCCTAAACTCTAAATCATAAACACAAAATACTAAACCCACAACCCTAAACCCTAAACCCTAAGCCACTAACTCTAAACCCTAACCCCAAAACCCTAAATCCTAAACCCTAAACCCTAAACCATGAACAATAAACTCTAAACCATAAACCCTAAACCCTAAATCCAAACCCCTAAACCTATAATTCAAAACCCTATCCCTAAACCCTAAACGCTAAACACTAAACCAAAAACCGTAAACCCTTAACCATAAACCCTAACCCTAAACCGTAGCCAATAAATCATAAACCCTAAACCCTAAACCTTAAACCCTAAATCCTAAACCCTAAACCCTAAATCCTAAGCCCTATATCCTAAATTCTAAACCGTAAACCGTACTAAACCTTGAATCTATAACTCCAAACTTTAAACCCTAAACCCTATTTCCTATATGCTAAACCCCATAACCCTAAACAATAGACCCTATGCCCTAAACCCAAAACGTAAATACTAAACCCCAAACCCTAAACCCAAAATCCTAAACTCAACACTTTAAACCCTAAACCTAAAATATAAACACTAACCTTAAACCTAAACCCTAAACCCTCTATCAAAACTCTAAACCTTAAACCGTAAACCCTAAATCCTAAATCCTAACCCTAAATCCAAAACACTAAATCAAAAAATATAAAGCCTAAACCCTAAAACTTAAAACCTTACAAGTAAACCCTAAACCCTAAACTAAATAATAAACATTAAACCCTAAACCCTAACCCTAAATGCTAAACCCTAAACTAAACAATAAACATTAAACCCTAAACCCTAACCCTAAACCTTAAATACAAACATTAAACCCTAAACCCTAAACTCCAGACCCTAAATCCTAAACTCTAAACCTTAAAGCCTAATCCCTAAACTCAAAACCATAAAAAATAAACCATAAACTCTACACCCTAAACCCTAAACCTTAAATCTATAATACAAAACTTTAAACCCTAAACCCTAAACCCTAATCCCTAAACCCTAAACCATAAACCCTAAATCCTAAACCCTAAAAGCTACACCCTAAACCCTACACCTTACACCTAAACCCTAAACCCTAAATCCTATATCCTCAATCCAAAACTCTAAATGTTAAACCCTAAACCAAAAATCCTAAACTCTAAATGTAAAACCCTAAACCCTAAGCCTTATATCCAAACTTTAATCCCTAAACCCTAAATCCTAATTCCTAAACCCTAAACCCTAAATCCTAAACCATAAACCCTAAACTCCAAACCCTAACACCGAAAACCTAAATGCTAGACCTTAAACCATAAACCTCAAAACCTACAACTCCAAACCCTAAACCCAAAACCCTAACTATTAAACCCTAAATTCTAAATGCTAAACCCTAATAACCTTAACCTTAAACTGTAGACCCTAAACCTTAAACTGTAGACCCTAAACCTTAAACCCTACAACCTAAACCCTAAATCCTAAACACTAAATCCTATACCCTAAAAACTAAAACCAAAACCCTAAACCCTAAAACATAATACATAAACCCTAAACCCTAAACCCTAAACCTTCAACTTACAACTCCAAAACCTCAATCCAAACTTTAAACCCTAAAGCGTAAAACCTAAACCCTAAACCCTAAACCCAAAATCATAAACCATAAGCACTAAATTGCAAACACTAACACCCATAACCCAAATGCTAAACCCTAAACCATAAACCCTTAACCATAAACCATAAAGCTACAACTCCAAACCCTAAACCCAAAAACCCAAACATTAAACCATAAACCATAAAGCTACAACTCCAAACCCTAAACCCAAAAACCCAAACATTAAACCATAAACTCTAAATGCTAAACCCGAAAACTTAAACCTTAAACTGTAGACCCTAAACCCTAAACCCTAAACCCTAAACGCTAAACCTAAACATAAACCCTAAACCTTAAACCCAAACACTAATCCTAAACCCTAAATCCTTAACGCTAAATCAAAACTCTAAACCCTAAACCTCAAACCCTAAACCCTAAATCCTAAACTCTAAATCATAAACACAAAATACTAAACGCACAACCCTCAACCCTAAACCCTAAACCACAAACTCTAAACCCTAAACCCTAAACACTAATCGAAAAACCCTAAGCCCTTAACCATAAACCCTAACCCTAAACCTTAAATCCTAAATCATAAACCCTAAACCCTAAACACTAAACCCTAAATCCTAAACCTTAAACCCTAAACCCTAAACCCTATATGCTAACTCTTAAACACTATAACCCTAAACAATAGACCCTACACCCTAAACCCTAAACCTAAACACTAATCCCCAAAATCCTAAACCCTAAATCCTAAACTCAACACTCTAAACCCTAAACCTAAAATCTAAACACTAAACCTAAACCCTAACCCTAAACCCTAAATCAAAACTCTAAATCTTAAACCCTGAACCGAAAACCCAAAAGTCTAAACCCTAAACCCTAAACTATAAACCCTAAATCAAAAAATATAAGCCCTAAACCCTAAACTATAAACTCTAAACCCTAAAACATAAACCCTAAACCCTAAACTAAACCATAAATATTAAACCCTAAACCCTAACCCTAAATGCTAAATCCTAAACCCTAAATCCAAACATTAAACCCTAAACCCTAAACCCCAAACCCTAAATCCTATACTCTAAACCTTAAAGCCTAATCCCTAAACTCAAAACGATAAAAAATAAACCATAAACTCTAAACTATAAACCGTAAACCGCAAACACTAGACCTTAAACCTATAACTCCAAACATTAAACCCTAAACCCTATATCATAAATCCTAAACCCTATAACCCTAAACAAAAGACCCTATACCCTAAACCCTAAACCTAAACACTAAACCCCCAAACCCTAAACCCTAAATACTAAACACAACACTCTAAACCCTAAACCTAAAATCTAAACACTAAACCTAAACCTAAACCCTAAACCCTTAATCAAAACTCTAAACCTTAAACCCTAAACCCTAAACCCTAAATCCTAAATCCTAACCCAAAATCCTAAACCCTAAATCAAAAAATATAAACCCTAAACCCTAAACTATAAACCTTAAACCCTAAAACATATACCCTAAAATGTAAACCCTAAACCCTAAACTAAACCATAAACATTAAACCCTAAACCCTAACACTAAACGCTAAATCCTAAACCCTAAATCCAAACATTAAATCCTAAACCCTAAACCCCAAACCCTAAATCCCAAATTCTAAACCTTAAAGCCTAATCCCTAAACTCAAAACCATAAAAAATAAACCATAAATTCTTAACCGTAAACCCTAAACCCTAAACCTTAAATCTATAACTCCAAATTTTAAACCCTAAACCCTGAGCCCTTAACCCTTAACCCTTAACCATAAACCATAAATCATAAACCCAAAACCCTAGACCTTAAACCCTAAACCTTACACCTAAACCCTAAACCCTAAATCCTGTTTCCTCAATCCCAAACTCCAAATGTTAAACCCTAAACCAAAAATCCTAAACTCTAAATGTTAAACCTAAACCCTAAATCCAAACTTTAAACCCTAAACCATAAATCCTAAACCATAAACCCTAAACCCTAAATCCTAAACCATAAACCCTATACTCCAAACCCTAACACCCAAAACATAAATCCTAGACCCTAAACCATAAACCCTTAACCGTAAACCTTAAACCTACAACTCCAAACCCTAAACCCAAAACCCTAAACATTAAACCCTAAACTCTAAATATTAAACCCTAAAACCTAAACCGTAAACTCTAAACCCTATACCCAAAACCCTAAACCCTAAATCCCAAACACTAAAATCTAAACCTAAAACCCTAAACCCTAAAACATAATACTTAAACCCTAAATCTTCAACCTACAACTCCAATCCCTAAATCCAAACTTTAAACCCTAAACCGTAAATCCTAAACCTTAAACCCTACACCCAAAATCCTAAACCATAAACCCTTAACAATAAACCTTAAACCTATAAACTCTAAATACTAAACCCTAAAATCGAAACCTTAAACTGTAGACCCTAAACCCTAAACCCTATACCCAAAACCCTAAACCCTAAATCCCAAATGCTAAAAACTAAACCCAAAACCCTAAACCCTAAAACTTAATACTTAAACCCTAAACCTTCAGCCTACAACTCTAAACCCTCAATCCATACTTTAAACCAAGAAGCCGAAACCCTAAACCTTAAACCCTAACACTAATCCTAAACCCTAAATTATTAACTCTAAATCAAAACTCTAAACACTAAACCTCAAACCCTAAACCCCAAATCCTAAACTCTAAATCATAAACACAAAATACTAAACCCACAACCCTAAACCATAAACCCTAAGACACAAACTCTAAACCCTAAACCCTAAATCCTAGATCCTAAACCCTAAACCCTAAACCCTAAATCCTAACCCCAAAACCTACAACTCTAAACCTTAAACCCTAAACCCTATCCCTAAACCCTAAACCCTAAACACTAAACCAAAATCCCTAAACCCTTAACCGTATACCCTAACCCTAAACCTTAAACCATAAATCATAAACCCTAAATCCTAAATCCTAAACCCTAAATCCTAAACCCTAAACCCTAAACCCTATATCCTAAATCCTAAACCCTATAACCCAAAACAATAGACCCTATACCCTAAACCCAAAACCTAAACACTAAACCCACAAACCCTAAACCCTAAATCCTAAATTCAACACTCTAAACATTAAACCTAAAATCTAAACACTAAACCAAAACCTAAACCTTAAATCAAGATTCTAAATCTTAAACCCTAAACACTAAACCCTAAACCCTCAATCCTAAATCCTAACCCTAAATCCTAAAACCTAAATCAAAAAATATAAACCCTAAACCCTAAACTATAAACCATAAACCCTATAACATAACCACTAAAATGTAAACCCTCAAACCTAAACTAAACGATAAACATTAAACCCTAAACCCTAACCCAAAATGCTACATCCTAAACCCTAAATCCAAACATTAAACCCTAAACCCTAAACCCCAAACCCTAAATCCTAAACTCTAAACCTTAAAGCCTAATCCCTAAACTCAAAACCATAAAAAAAAATCCATAAAGTCTAAACCATAAACCCTAAACCTTAAATCAATAACTCCAAACTTTAAACCCTAAACCCTAAATCCTAAACCCTTAACCATAAAACCTAAATCCTAAACCCTAAACGCTACACCCTAAACCCTAAACCTTACACCTAAACCCTAAACCCTAAATCCTATATCCTCCATCCTAAACACTAAATGTTAAACCCTAAACCAAAAATCCTAAACTCTAAATGTTAAACCCTAAACCCTAAACCCTAAATCCAAACTTTAAACCCTAAACCCTAAACCCTAAACCCTAAACCCTAAACCCTAAACTCCAAACCCGAAACCCAAAACTCCAAACCCTAACATCCAAAACCTAAATGCTAGACCCTAAACCATAAACCCTTAACCATAAACCTTAAACCTAGAACTCCAAACCCTAAACTCTAAATACTAAACCCTAATAATCTAAACCTTTAAATGGTAGACTCTAAACCCTAAATCCTAAACCATAAACCCTCCACTCCAAACCCTAACATCCATAACATAAATGCTAAACCCTAAACCATAAACCCTTAACCATAAACCTTAAAGCTACAACTCCACACCCTAAACCCAAAACCCTAAACTCTAAATGCTGAACCCTAAAACTTAAACCTTAAACTATAGACCCTAAACCTTAAACCTTAAACCCTAAACCCTAAACCCTAGGCCCTAAACCTAAACCCTAAACCCTAAACCCTAAACCTTAAACCCTAACACTAATCCTAAACCCTAAATCATTAACTCTAAATCAAAACTCTAAACCCTAAACCTCAAACCCTAAACCCCAAATCCAAAATTCTAAATCATAAACACAAAATACTAAACCCACAACCCTAAACCCTAAACCCTACACTCTAAACCCTAAACCCTAAAACCTAAATCCTAAACCCTAAACCCTAAACCCTGAACCATACACTCTAAACCCTAAACCCTAAATCCTAACCCCTAAACCTACAACTCGAAACCCTAAAGCCTAAACCCTAAACCCTAAACCCTAAACCGAAAGCCCTAAACCCTTAACTATAACCCTAACCCTAAACCTTAAACCCTAAACCCTATACCCCAAACCCTAAACCCTAAACCCTAAACCCTATATACTAAATCCTAAATCGTAAATAAAAAAATATAAACCCTAAACCCTAAACTATAAACCATAGACCCTAAAACATAAACACTAAAACATAAACCCTCAAACCTAAACTAAGCCATAAATATTAAACCCTAAATGCTAAATCCTAAACCCTAAATCCAAACATTAAACCCTAAACCCTAAACCCCAAACCCTAAATCCTAAACTCTAAACCTTAAAGCATCTTCCCTAAACTCAAAACCATAAAAAATAATCCATAAACTCTAAACCGTAAACCCAAAACCCTAAACCCTAAACCTTAAATCTATAACTCCAAACTTTAAACCCTAAACCCTACACCCTAAACCCTAAACCTTACACCTAAACCCTAAACCCTAAATCCTATATCCTCCATCCTAAACTCTAAATGTTAAACCCTAAACCAAAAATCCTAAACTCTAAACCCTAAATCCTAAACCCTATTCACTAAACCCAAAACCCAAAACCCTAAACCCTAAATAACTAAAACCTAATGCCTAAATCCTAAACACTTTACCATAAACCCTAAATTCTAAACCCTAAATGCTAAATCCTGAATGCTATACCCTAAACCCTAAACAATAAATCCTAAACGCTAAACCGTAAATCCTAAATCTCTAAGCCCAAAACTATAAACCCTAAACCCTAAACCTTAAACTTACAACACCAAACCCTAAACCCTAAATCCTAACCCCAATACTAGACCCTAAATGAAAACTTTAAACCCTAAACCTTAAACCCTAAACCCTAAATCCTAATCTCTAAACCCTACATATTAAACTCTAAACCCTGAACCCTTGAGACTAAACCCTAAACCATAAAACCTAAACCCTAAACCATAAATCCTGAACCCTAAACCCTAAACCATAAATCCTAAACCATAAACAATAAACCCTAAACACAAAACCATAAACCCTAAACCCTAAACCCTAAACCCTAAAATAGAATACATAAACCCTAAACCTTAAATCTATAACTCCAAACCCTCAATCCGCACTTTAAACCCTAAAGCGTGAAACCTAAACCATAAAACCTAAACCCAAAATCCTAAAACATAAGCCCTAAATTGCAAACACTAACACCCAAAACCTAAATGCTAAACCCTTAACCATAAACCATAAAGCTACAACTCCAAACCCTAAACCCAAAACCCTAAACATTAAACCATAAACTCTAAATGCTAAACCCTAAAACTTAAACCTTAAACTGTAGACCCTAAACCCTAAATGCTAAACCTAAACCTAAACCCTAAACCTTAAACCCTAACACTAATCCTAAACCCTAAGTCCTTAACTCTAAATCAAAACTCTAAACCCTAAACCTCAAACCCTAAACCCCAAATCCTAAACTCTAAATCATAAACACAAAATACTAAACCCACAACCCTAAACCCTAAACCCTAAATCCTAAATCCTAAACCCTAAACCCTAAACCATGAACCATAAACCCTAAACCCTAAATCCTAACACCTAACCCTACAACTCGAAACCCTAATCCTTAAACCCTATCCCTAAACCCTAAACACTAACCCAAAAACACTAACCCCTTAACCATAAACCCTAACCCTAAACCTTAAACCCTAAATCATAAACCCTAAACCCTAAATCCTAAACCCTAAACCCTGAACCCTAAACCCTATATACTAAATCCTAAACCCTAGATTCCTAAACAATAGACCGTACACCCTAAACCCTAAGCCTAAACACTAATCCCCCAAACCCTAAACCCTAAATCCTAAACTCAACACTCTAAACCCTAAACCTAAAATCTAAACATGAAAACTAAACCCAAACCCTAAACCCTAAATCAAAACTCTAAATCTTAAACCCTAAACCCAAAACCCTAAATCCTAAACCCTAAACCCTAAACTATAAACCCTAAATAAAAAAATATAAGCCCTAAACCCTAAACCCTAAAACATAAACCCTAAAACATAAACCCTAAATCCTAAACTAAACCATAAATATTAAACCCTAAACCCTAACCCTAAATGCTAAATCCTAAACCCTAATCCAAACATTAAACCCTAAACCCTAAACCCCAAACCCTAAATCCTAAACTCTAAACCTTGAAGCCTAATCCCTAAACTCAAAACCATAAAAAATAAACCATAAACTCTAAACCATAAACCCTAAACCCTAAACCTTAAATCTATAACTCCAAACTTTAAACCCTAAACCCTGTTTCATAAATCCTAAACCCTATAACCCTAAACGAAAGACCCTATACCCTAAACCCTAAACCTAAACACTAAACCCCAAAACCCTAAACCCTAAAACCTAAACACAACACTCTAAACCCTAAACCTAAAATCTAAACAATAAACCTAAACCTAAACCCTAAACCCTTAATCAAAACTCTAAATCTTAAACCCTAAACCCTAAACCCTAAATCCTAAATCCTAACCCTAATTCAAAAAAATGTAAACCCTAAATCCTAAACTATAACCCCTAAACCCTAAAACATATACCCTAAAATGTAAACCCTAAACCCTAAAGTAAACCATAAACATTAAGCCCTCAACCCTTAACACTAAATGCTAAATCCCAAAATCTAAATCCAAACATTAAACCCTAAACCCTAAACCCCAAACCCTAAATCCTAAACTCTAAACCTTAAAGCCTAATCCCTAAACTCAAAACCATAAAAAATAAACCATAAACTCTAAACCGTAAACCCTAAACCCTAAACCTTAAATCTATAACTCCAAATTTTAAACCCTAAACCCTAAACCCTTAACCATAAACCCTAAATCCTAAACCCTAAACCCTACACCTTAAACCCTAAACCTTACACCTAAACCCTAAACCCTAAATACTATATCCTCAATCCCAAACTCTAAATGTTAAACCCTAAACCAAAAATCCTAAACTCTCAATGTTAAACCCTAAAGCCTAAATCCAAACATTAAACCCTAAACCATAAATTCTAAACCATAAACCCTAAACCTTAAATCCTTAACCATAAACCCTAAACTCCAAACCCTAATACCCAAAACATAAATGCTAGACCCTAAACCATAAACCCTTAACCATAAACCTTAAACCTACAAATCCAAACCCAAAACCCAAAACCCTAAACATTAAACCCTAAACTATAAATGCTAAACCCTAAAACCTAAACCCTAAACTGTAGACCCTAAACCCTAAACCTTATACCCTAAACCCTAAACCCTAAACCCTATACCCAAAACCCTAAACCCTATACCCAAAACCCTAAACCCTAAATCCCAAACCCTAAAATCTAAACCTAAAATCCTAAACCCTAAATCTTCAACCTATAACTCCAAAGCCTAAATCCAAACTTCAAACCCCAAACCGTAAATCCTAAACCCTAAACACTAAACCCAAAATCCTAAACCATAAAACTTAAACCTATAACTCCAAACCCTAAACCCAAAACCCTAAACATTAAACCCTAAACTTTAAATGCTAAACCCTAAAACCTAAACCTTAAAATGTAGAACATAAAACCCTAAACCCTATACCATAAATCGTAAACCCTAAACCCTAAACCCAAAACCCTAAACCCTAAACCCTAAACCCAAAACCCTAAACCCTAAACCCAAAACCCTAAACCCTAAAACTTAATACTTAAACCCTAAACCCAAAACCCTAAACCCTAAAACTTAATACTTCAACCCTAAACCCAAAACCCTAAACCCTAAAACTTAATACTAAACCCTAAACCCTAAACCTAAACCCTAAAGCCGAAACCCTAAACCTTAAACCCTAATACTAATCCTAAACCCTAAATCATTAACTCAAAATCAAAACACTAAACCCTAAACCTAAAACCCTAAACCCCAAATCCTAAACTCTAAATCATAAACACAAAATACTAAACCCACAACCCTAAACCCTAAATCATAAACCACAAATTCTAAACCCTAATCCCTAAACCCTAAATCCTAAACCCTAAACCCTAAACCATGAACCATAAACCCTAAACCCAAAACCCTAAACCCTAAACCCTAAATCCTAAACCCAAAACCTACAACTCAAAACCTTAAACCCTAAACCATATCCCTAAACCCTAAACCCTAAAGACTAAACTAAAATCCCAAAACCCTTAACCGTATACCCTAACCCTAAACCTTAAACCATAAACCCTAAACCCTAAATCCTAAACCCTAAACCCTAAATCCTAAACCCTAAACCCTAAACCCTAAACTCTAAATACTAAACCCTATATCCTAAATCCTAAACCCTATAACCCTAAACAATAGACCCTATACCCTAAACCCTAAACCTAAACACTAAACCCACAAACCCTAAACCCTAAATCCTAAACTCAACACTGTAAACCTTAAACCTAAAATCTAAACACTAAACCAAAACCTAAACCCTAAGTCAAGACTCTAAATCTTAATCCCTAAACACTAAACCCTAAACCATCAACCCTAAATCCTAAAACCTAAACCAAAAATTATAAACCCTAAACCCTAAACTATAAACAATAAACCCTAAAACATAACCACTAAAATGTAAACCCTCAAACCTAAACTAAACCATAAACATTAAACCCTAAACCCTAACCCTAAACGCTAACTCCTAAACCCTAAATCCAAACATTAAACACTAAACCCTAAACCCCAAACCCTAAATCCTAAACTCTAAAACTTAAAGCCAAATCCCTAAACTAAAAACCATAATAAATAATCCATAAACTCTAAACCGTAAACCCTAAACCTTAAATCTATAACTCCAAACTTTAAACGCTAAACACTAAACCCTAAACCCTTAACCATAAACCCTAAATCCTAAACCCTAAATGCTACACCCTAAACCCTAAACCTTACACCTAAACCCTAAACCCTAAATCCTATATCCTCCATCCTAAACACTAAATGTTAAACCCTAAACCAAAAATTCTAAACTCTAAATGTTAAACCCTAAACCCTAAACCCTAAATCCAAACTTTAAACCCTAAACCATATATCCTAAACCCTAATCCCCAAACCCTAAACCCTAAACCCTAAACCATAAACCCTAAACTCCAAACCCTAACACCCAAAACCTAAATGCTAGACCTTAAACCATAAACCCTTAACCATAAACCTTAAATCTACAACTCCAAACCCTAAACCCAAAACCCTAAACTCTAAATGCTAAACCCTAATAACCTAAACCTTAAACTGTAGACTCTAAATGCTAAACCCTATACCCTAAACCCTAAAAACTAAACCTAAAACCCTAAACCCTCAAACATAATACTTAAACCCTAAACCCTAAACCAAAAACTTTCAACCTACAACTCCAAACCCTAAATAAAAACTTTAAACCCTAAAGCGTAAAACCTAAATCCAAAACACTAAACCCAAAATCCTAAATCGTAAGGCCTAAACTGCAAACCCTAACACCCAAAACCTAAATGCTAAACCCTAAACCATAAACCCTTAACCATAAACCATAAAGCTACAACTCCAAACTCTAAACCCAAAACCCTAAACATTAAACCCTAAACTCTAAATACTAAACCCTAAAACTTAAACCTTAAATTGTAGACCCTAAACCCTAAACCCTAAACCCTAAATGCTAAACCTAAACCTAAACCCTAAACCCTAAACCCTAAACCCTAAACCTTAAACCCTAACCCTAAACCTAAACCCTAAATCCTTAACTATAAATCAAAACTCTAAACCCTAAACCTCAAACCCTAAACCCCAAATCCTAAACTCTAAATCATAAACACACAATACTAAACCCACAACCCTAAACCCTAAACCTTAACCCCAAAACCCTAAACCTATAACTCAAAACCCTAAACCCTAAACCCTAAATCTTAAAACCTAACATCTAAACCCTAAACCCTTAACCATAAACCCTAAATCCTAAACCATAAACCCTACACCCTGAACCATAAACCCTTCACCTAAACCCTAAACCCTAAATACTATATCCTCAATCCTAAACTCTAAGTGTTAAACCACAAACCACAAATCCTAAACACTAAATGTTAAACCATAAACACTAAACCCTAAATCCAAACTTTAAATCCTAAACCATAAATCCTAAACCCTAAACCCTAAACCCTAAACCCTAAATCCTAAACCATAAACCCTCAACTCCAAACCCTAACACCCAAAACATAAATGCTAAACGCTAAACCATAAACCCTTAACCATAAACCTTAAAGCTACAACTCCAAACCCTAAATCCAAAACCCTAAACATTAAACCCTAAACTCTAAATGCTGAACCCTAAAACTTAAACCTTAAACTATAGACCCTAAACCTTAAACCTTAAACCCTAAACCCTAAACCCTAAGCCCTAAACCTAAACCCTAAACCCTACACCCTAAACCTTAAACCCTAACACTACTCCTAAACCCTAAATCATTAACTCTAAATCAAAACTCTAAACCCTAAACCTCAAATCCTAAACCCCAAATCCAAAATTCTAAATCATAAACACAAAATACTAAACCCACAACCTTAAACCCTAAACCCTAAACCCTAAACCCTAAACACTAAATCCCAAACCCTAAAAACTAAACGCAAAACCCTAAAACCTTAAACATAATACTTAAACCCTAAACCTTCAACCTACAACTCCAAACCCTAAATCCAAACTTTAAACCCTAAACCCTAAACCCTCAACCCTAAACCTTAAACCCTAACACTAATCCTAAACCCTAAATCCTAAACCTTAAATCCAAACATTAAACCCTAAACCCTAAACTACAAACCCTAAATCCTAAACTCTAAACCTTAAAGCCTAATCCCTAAACTCAAAACAATAAAAAATAAACCATAAACTCTAAACCCTAAACCCTAAACCTTAAATCTATAACACAAAACTTTAAACCCTAAACCCTAAACCCTAATCCCTAAACCCTTAACCATAAACCCTAAATCCTAAACCCTAAAAGTTACACCCTAAACCCTAAACCTTACACCTAAACCCTAAACCCTAAATCCTTTATCCTCAATCCTAAACTCTAAATGTTAAACACTAAACCAAAAATCCTAAACTCTAAATGTTAAACCCTAAACCCTAAACCCTATATCCAAACTTTAATCCCTAAACCCTAAATCCTAATCCCTAAACCCTAAACCCTAAACCCTAAACCCTAAACCCTAAACCCTAAACCCTAAACCCTAAACCCTATATCCAAACTTTAATCCCTAAACCCTAAATCCTAATCCCTAAACCCTAAACCCTAAACCCTAAACCCTAAACTCTAAACCCTAAAACCCAAAACCTAAATGCTAGACCTTAAACCATAAACCTCAAAACCAACAACTCCTAACCCTAAACCCAAAACCCTAAACATTAAACCTTAAACTCTAAATGCTAAATTCTAATAACCTTAACCTTAAACTGTAGACCCTAAACCGTAAATCGTATACCCTAAACCCTAAACGCTAAACCGTAAACCCTACACCCTAAACCCTAAACCCTAAACCCTAAATCCTATACCCTAAAACCTAAACCCAAAACCCAAAACCCTAAAACATAATACATAAACCCTAAACCCTAAACCCTAAACCCTAAACCTTCAACCTACAACTCCAAACCCTCAATCCAAACTTTAAACCCTAAAGCGTAAAACCTAAACCCTAAACCCTAAACCCAAAATCCTAAACCATAAGCCCTAAATTGCAAACACTAACACCCAAAACCTAAATGCTAAACCCTAAACCATAAACCCTTAACCATAAACTCTAAACCCAAAACCCTAAACATTAAACCCTAAACTCTAAATGCTAAACCCTAAAACTTAAACCTTAAACTGTAGACCCTAAACCCTAAACCCTAAACCCTAAATGCTAAACCTAAACCTAAACCCCAAACCCTAACCCCTAAATGCTAAACCTAAACCTAAACCCCAAACCCTAACCCCTAAATCCTAAGCCTTAAACCCTAACCCTAATCCTTAACTCTAAATCAAAACTCTAAACCCTAAACCTCAAACCCTAAACCCAAAATCCTAAACTCTAAATCATAAGCACAAAATACTAAACCCACAACCCACAACACTAAACCCTAAACCATAAACTCTAAACCCTAAACCCTAAATCCTAAAACCTAAACCATAAACCATGAACCATAAACTCTAAACCCTAAACCCTAAACACTAAATCCTAACCCCTAAACCTATAACTTGAAACCCTAAACCCTAAATCCTATCCCTAAACCCTAAACCCTAAACACTAAACCAACAGCCGTAAACCCTTAACCATAAACCCTAACCCTAAACCTTAAATCGTAAATCCTAAACCCTAAACCCTAAACCCTAAACACTCAATCCTAAACCCTAAACCCTATATCCTAAATCTTAAACCCTATAACCCTAAACAATGGACAATATGGGGGTGCGGAAAGTGGAGAGTGAAATATCAAAGTGGGAGTTGAGGGATGATCGTCCCTTACTCCTTAATATTATTTATAAGCAAATTTACATGACCTTTACTATTCATGAATGACTTCTACTATTCATGAACAGTAACTGACTCTTACTATTTATACAGTAACTTGACCTTTACTATTTACATAATTGACATTTTACTATTTATGAATAGTTTTCTTGTCTTTTACTATACATGAATAGTATCCTGTCTGACGATTACTCCAAATAAAAACAAACCAAATAAAAACAAATAACTTTACTTTTCTTTTTCTTTACAAAAACTTTTCACAAAAGTAAGATTCCTACTTTTGACTAATATACATAGGTGTCTTCTTCATATCTTCTTTGTTGTCGGCTGTCTTTATCAGGCTGCCGGATAGATTATTCCAGTTGTACGGTTGGAACATTATTATCTTCTCCTTGGCATTTTGAACATATATGCTCTAAATATTTACTGCTGATAGTTGTACAGTATCTGGTTAATAGTAGTGGCGAAATAACGTTCTTTCTGATAGCTCTTGTTGTTGGTATATTTTCTGGTTTAAGAAGACTTAATATCCATTGTCGTATTTCTTCCATATCTCCTTCTCTAGTTTTTCTACAATTAGAGTATATCATAGTATTGTCTCTACTATAATAGCTCCATATTGTATTGTTGTTCAAATAATTATTTGCTAGTTCCGTCAGTATTGTAGCTATTCCAATAACTCTTTTGTTTGCATAGAAATCTGGAACATCTACAATAGGTATCTCGTTTTGTTTTTCTATTTTTTCTGGTATTAGCATATCTCTCGTTAATCCTATCTTTATGACTTGTATGACAGGTTTTATCTCGTCATATAATATTTCTCAGAGTCAGATAGAATTTAATAAAAATAGCGCCTTTGCAATTCTTTTATAAATTAGGAAAGCTTTATATAGTTCTGGTATCTTTGAGATTTCTTCTCCTGTAGCTGTGTATACGGTGCTAAGTAATCCGTAGTTATAACAATTGGTAATCAAGTTTGTATTTGTGTCTGGCAAAGCAATTAGTTTATTGTATCCTTGTAGGTGTTGGGTAATATAATCTGTATTTGGTTCTTTTATATTTGTGGCTCTGGGATTTTTATTCAAGTATGTTTGGATTTTGTAAATATTTTCTATGTAGGTACGGGTAATATGGTTATATGTATTCTTTTGTTGGGCTAGACTGTTTCTGTATGTAATGGTTTGTGGAGTAGGTACGAATTTTTGAATTTTTGGTGCGATATATGGTTTATCAAATAGTTTATTCATATTTGTATTTATATAGCTTTTTTCTTTTCCTGATGTACCTGATGTACCTGCAGCTGTATTTACACAAATGTTATGGGTTTTATGGAGTTTCCCAACATCTCCTTCTAGGTCTGGAATTTTATCGTCTTTCGATCGACGTAGCTCCGCATATTTAGCGTCATGCTGCTGACTGCTAGCTTGCTTTTTTAGCTTCTATATCTCACCATCCATACTATCCACTTTTGTACAAAGTGTAGTTAGGAGGTTGAGTATTTATTCCATTGTATTTGTTTTTTTAGTAGCTTTTCCTTGAGAGGTGATCTGCAATCACATTCTTGTCAGTTTTTATAATTTCAACTGTAAATGAAAAGTTTAATATATTTACTACCGGTCTTCTTATTTCTTTTGTTGTAACTGAGTCTTGTACCTTTTTGGTTATCCACCATTTTACATGTGTATTATCTGTTCTAACAATAAATTTGTTATATACAATATATGGCTCAAAAGCTAATAAACATTTATATAGGGCAAATAATTCTTTTCTATTCATTTCCCATTTTATTTGTGGGTCTGTATATGATCCGGAATAATATCTACATTGATGTTCTATTTTTTCATTTATATATTTATATTTAATACTCCTCCGTAACTATGATCACTAGAGTCTGTTTCTACTATATAAGTAAATTGTCTATTTTCATCTGGAAAGTATAATTTTGGTAAATCTTTACACATGATTTTTATTTTTCTGATATGTTTTTTATCTTGTTCATCAAAGTAATATTCTATATCTTTCTTTAATTTTCTCTATAATGGTTTTAAATTTTCTGCTAATTTTGGTATATATTCTCTTACTTGGTTAACTAATCCTAAAAATGATTGTAATTTTTTCTTAGTATCTAATAATTCTTCAGAATTAACTATTTTTTGTACAATATGTGTTTGCATTTTTATTCCATTTTTATCTATTTGTATTCCTAAGAATTCTATTTGATTTTTCATAATTTCAGCTTTCCTTTTTGATAAGCTAATTCCTGATATTTCTATAAGATGTATAAATTTTTCTAATAATTTTAGATGTTCTTCTTTTGTTCTTGAATACAATAATATGTCATCTATATATACTATACAATTTTCTAGTTGGTTGAAATATGTATCCATAAAATGTTGATATCTACCTGGTGCATTTTTATAGCCAAATGGTAAAACATTCCATTCGTAAAATCCATGTGGTACAGTGAATGCTGTTAAATGTTTAGATTCTTCTTCTAGTTTTAGGTGGTAAAAACCTGATTTACAATCAAATTTACTAAAGTAATTATATCCTTGTATTTGTCGTACTTTTAATATTTTATTAGGTATAGGGTAATTATATGTTTTAGTTTTTGCGTTTAGATTCCTATAATCAATAACCATTCTACTTTTTCCTCTTTTTTGCTCACTATGTTTATTTCATCAAATGCTGGACTATTATGTTTGCTATTGCTTTCTTGTATATACTTATTTTCTAATAATTCATTTATATGCATTTTAAATTCTGATTGGTCTTCAAAATTATATCTTAATGGTTTTTGTGTTATTATACTATTTTCATCTATTAGTTCGATTTTTACTTTTGTTTTGTGTTTATCCCATCCTTGTAATGGGTTTTCGTTATACAATGAGTTTAATTTATCATTTATTGCTTGTATTTTATCTACGGTGAATATTATAATTTCTATTTTATGATCATTAGTTGTTATATTTTCTAATTTTTGGGTAATTTTTTCACTTCCTTTTATCTATGGTGTATTTTTTCTGATTTTACTATTAACTCCTTTTGCTCCTATTTTGTGATTACATATGGTAGTGAACCACCAATGCATTTTTGTTATAGTATGTGGGTATAGTTTTTCTAAAAAAGGCATTCCTAATAATATATCTTTATTTATAAATTCATAACTATAGATTTCATCTATTAACAATATTTTATCCCATATTTGTGTTTTTATATTTTTAGCTTTATGTGTTATCATGCTTCCTTCATTATTAAATCATGTTACTATTAATGGTGTTTTTAATTTTTTCCATTTACTATCTGGTAGACAATTATGTTTACACATATTTGCTTCTGCTCCTGTGTCTATCATAGGTGTGTAATATCTATTATAGTATCCTTCTATAATTATTTTTGCTAAAATGTATATTTTTGTCATTAAGATGTTGAACTTTTAGTTTGTCATATAATTGTTCTTTTAATGAGTACCTTCTTGTTTTCATAAGTTATTGTTAATTGTTTATCATCTATATTAAATGGTTTAACTGTTTCTAGCCATTTTATTCCTAAAGTAATATTATTATTTCCTTGATGTATTTTAAATTTAATTTTTATTGGTATTCCTCCAATAATTAGTTCTTGTTCAGTAGTTTCTTCTATATTTACCAAAGCTCTAGGTAATTCTGTATTTATATTTTCTCCTGTAATTATTTCATGTTCTTTGACTAGTTCTCTTATAATTTGGTTTTCTATTTGTCCTGTATTTATAGTTATTAAATATTTTCTTTGGTCTAATATTCCTGTGATATAATATTGATATGGTTGTACATCATCTTTCTTCTGTTCTAATAATTTGGGTATTAAGTCGCAATCTAATCTTCTAGATGTACTAGTTCTTGATGATGAAGGTGTATCGTAGCTTATTCTTTTAGATGTACTTAATCTTTCTTTTACTATCTCTAAATCTTCTTCAATATCTATTTCTTTATAGCTGTAATCATTATTGTCTATTACTGAAATTATTTTATCAAATGGATTTTCTATTTTGATTTTTTGAATCTTATTTCTTGCTGTTATTTTATGCTTTGTAGTTAATACATATAAATTTTTACATCTTGCTGTAAATATTTTGCTTCCTGGTGCTAATTCTAGTCCTGACATTTTCCAGTATAGCACTAGTGATTTATCTATGTTTTTGTCTTCTATTGCTACTGAATAGTTTGCACTTATAATAAATTTAAATTTTTGATATATTAAATTTCCTCTAACTGCACTTATAATACTTTTTTCTATAGGTTGAATTATTCTATCATCTGCTAAATATAGTTCTATAGGTGTATCTATTCCTTCTCTAAAACATGCTTTTATCAATATTTCTGTTGCTCCTAAATGTACATATTTTATTGGATTTTTTTATTTCAAATCGTGGATTTCTTTATTAATTATTTTTTTTATTTATAATAGGTATTTTAGCTTTACCTTTAATATATTTACAATCTATTACATGTTCTTTTTGGCTTACTACATAATATTCATCGTGTTGTAATTTGAATAAGTTTTTAAATCTAGG
The DNA here is from genome assembly GCA_035578085.1 of Solanum pinnatisectum. Lineage (NCBI taxonomy): Eukaryota > Viridiplantae > Streptophyta > Magnoliopsida > Solanales > Solanaceae > Solanum > Solanum pinnatisectum. Next base: position 690,439 of record JAWPEI010000033.1, on the reverse strand, counting down.
TACTTCTAATATCTTATCTATGCTTAAATCTAATTCTTTTCCTTTTATTTGTTCAAACATATTATTGTCAAATATTATCTTTTGTTCTGTATATTCATTATCTTGATATTCTTCTTTACTTATTATTTTTATAGCATGTTCAGTCATAATCATCAGAAAATGACTCTATTTCTTCTTCTAATTCAATATCTGTTATTTCGTATATGCTATCTTCATTTTCTAATTCATAATCCAAATAATCTATCTGTTTATATTTATCTTTTTCTATTATTACATCTGTTATTTGTTTTTTCTTTAAATCTTTTGGCAATTTACTGTCTCTAGCTAAATGTCCTAGTTTTCCACAATTATAACATTTACATTCTGTTATATTTTTCTTAATTCTATGTGGTCTTTTTTGTTTATAATTTTTTATATAATATTTTTTTCTTGGAATTTTGTTCTTATATTTTATTTTGAAGCGTTTATACTTTTTTATCCTTTTCTTATTTTTATACGGATTTTTACATCCAAATTGAGGTGCTAATTTGTTTGTACAATATGCTAGGTTTTTTACTAATATTTTTTCTAGTTTTAATTCTTCTTTATGTTTCTCACATAGTTTCATAAACCATTGTTGTAAGAATTTTATTCTAGCTCCTAGTGTATCTACTGTATTTGATTCTTCCCAATCTTTTATTATTTTTGAACTAAATGGTTCTGATAATTTTGTGTAATATAATTTTCTTATTTCTTTACTTTCATCATTTGTATATATTCCTTTATAGTAATATTCTCTAAATGCACATGTATATTCATCTATGTAACTCATTTTACATATTGCTAATTTATTCATTAAATTTCTGTTTATTATTTTATCTTTCTGTTGTTCTTCTATTTCTGTTGTCATACTTCCAAATTCATTTCTAATTGATATTTCATATTTATTTAATATGTCTATTGCTGATGTTGCTATTTCATTATTAGATTTTGTATTATTTCTTAGGGTTGCTAAGCTTGTTGGTGTTAAATTTTGTAACCATATTTTTGTTGTTCCTATAAGTGTTCTTTCTATGTATCCTGGGGCATCTATTATTGATATCTTGTTGTCTATTAATTGCTTTGATATATAGTCTATCCATAATTGAATTGTTTTATTTGTATCTGCTACATGCCTAAATCTAAAAATTATTTTGATCTGCAGTTTGTCTAGGTATCCAATTTTTATTCAATCTTTTATCCCATAAAGCTTTATCTCTATTTTCTTTTTCATAAGTATAATATATAGGGGTTATATCCATTCGTGTTCTAGGATTCGAAGTACTAGGTTTCTCATCTAAATTTCCTACATTTATTTCTATATTTTTATCTTTTTCTATAAGGTCAGTATATGTTTCTAAATATGATTCATAATTATTCTCTGAAACATTATCATTCTCTTCTTCATTTATTTCATTTATTCTTAACTCTTCTATTTTTAATTCAGGTAATTCTTCTGTTTCTTCTAACATTGTTTTCATTCTTTCTATTTCTTGGTTTAACTTTAATTCTTCAGTTCTTTTCTTGTATTCTTCTCTTGCTTTTAATTTTTCTTCATATAGTTGTTTAAGTCTTTCTAATTCTTTTTGTAATTCTTGAATTCTAGTATCTTTTACTTCTTCTATCTGTTTAAATTCTTGAATTCTAGTATCTTTTACTTCTTCTATCTGTTTAATTTCTTTTTTAGCTTGTTCTCTAATTTTTTCGATTTCCTTTTTTCTATCAATTTCTTCATTTTCTTTATTTAATCTTACCATAGTTGTTAGACTATCTTCTAATTTTGCTGATTCTTTATCTGGCATTAGGTATAATTGGGTTCCTATTTTTTTATATCTTCTTTCTAAGTTTGAATGTATTATTTTTATTTCTAGTCCATCTTGACTTTTATATATTTTTTCTTCTACAGCATATTCTTCTTTATTCATAAATTATGTTGGTATTTATATTCTAAGTGTTGTAATTGTAGATCTAATAGGAATATCGTTTTTCTTTGTGCTTTTATAGATTTTTGGCATACTCCTGCCCATATATTTTCTTCTAGTCTATTTTGTCTAAATCTTAACTCTTGTTTTATAAAATTAATTTTTTCTAATAATTGTTCTCTATAAGTTTTGTCCATAATTTTTTGGTGAAAATATTTTTTCATAATATTCTTGTTTCTTTATCATAAGATTTTGTATTTCTTTTATATTTTCTGAAATATATTCTAAGTATTCCATATCTTGGGTTCTTTGGTATGTTATAATGTTTTTTATTAAAAGTTTATTTAGTAGATCTAAATTTTTCATAGTTTGTAACCAATATGTCAGATATTCATAGTTTATCATTAATCTGAATATAAGTCATATAATTCATCTATATTTTGAATAGTTAGTTCTTGCCAATTTTGTTCTATAAGTTCCATTATCTGGTCTAATTCTGTCATTTCTTCAATAATTAAAAGGTCATAAATTTTTCTTTTTATGTCGATATTAAGTGTTTTAAGAATATATAAAATAATTATTTAATAATTATAATCCTCATCTAGTAAGTATGTATTCATCATTTTCATGATTTCTAAACAATTTTTATTCCTTCTAACCTCTTTATCTATTATTTGGAATTATCAAATTATCTTAAAGTTATTCTGAACAAATTATTTTGGTCACTACTATGACTTTTTGGCCTCAATCATTACTCCTAACGCTTCTTCAACAAGTTCAGATTTCCTCAAACGGCTTCTTTTTGCCTAACTGGTTTCCGATTTCGATGGCATAGTCCTGGGCTTACCTATTCTCAAATTTACCTTCATTCATAGCAAACTACTTTGAATTTATTCAGTATAACAATACTATAACATGATAATAATCAAATAATAAGCAAGAGATTATCAGGAATAAGAAAGTTTAGTTATTCATATTGAAATATGAAAATACCTTAGTTTGTAGATTTTCTGGAGTTGAATCCTTTATAGGTTCGTGATTGTTATTAAGTTTCTCCATTTAGATTTTTTCTTATCTAGCTCTGATACCAATATGGGGGTGCGGAAAGTGGAGAGTGAAATATCAAAGTGGGAGTTGAGGGATGATCGTCCCTTACTCCTTAATCTTATTTATAAGCAAATTTACATGACCTTTACTATTCATGAATGACTTCTACTATCCATGAACAGTAACTGACTCTTACTATTTATACAGTAACTTGACCTTTACTATTTACATAATTGACATTTTACTATTTATGAAAAAGAATATGGGGGGTGCGGAAAGTGGAGAGTGAAATATCAAAGTGGGAGTTGAGGGATGATCGTCCCTTACTCCTTAATCTTATTTATAAGCAAATTTACATGACCTTTACTATTCATGAATGACTTCTACTATTCATAAACAGTAACTGACTCTTACTATTTATACAGTAACTTGACCTTTACTATTTACATAATTGACATTTTACTATTTATGAATAGTTTTCTTATCTTTTACTATTCATGAATAGTATCCTGTCTGACGATGACTCCAAATAAAAACAAACCAAATAAAAACAAATAACTTTACTTTTTTTTTCTTTACAAAAAATAAAAATTTTCACAAAAGTAAGATTCCTACTTTTGACTAATATACATAGGTGTCTTCTTCATATCTTCTTTGTTGTCGGCTGTCTTTATCAGGCTGCCGGATAGATTATTCCAGTTGTACAGTTGGAACGTTATTATCTTCTCCTTGGCATTTTGAACATATATGCTCTGAATATTTACTGCTGATAGTTGTACAAAGATCTCGTTAATAGTCCAAGTAAATAAAGTTCTTTCTGATAGCTTTTGTTGTTGGTATATTTTCTGGTTTAAGAAGACTTAATATCCATTGTCGTATTTCTTCCATATCTCCTTCTCTAGTTTCTCTACAATTAGAGTATATCATAGTATTGTCTCTACTATAATAGCTTCATATTGTATTGTTGTTCAAATAATTGTTTGCTAGTTCCGTCAGTATTGTAGCTATTCCAATAACTCTTTTGTTTGCATAGAAATCTGGAACATCTACAATAGGTATCTCGTTTTGTTTCTCTATTTTTTCTGGTATTAGCATACCTATCTTTATGACTTGTATGACAGGTTTTATCTCGTCATATAATATTTCTGCAGTAGCTATATAGAATTTAATAAAAAATAGCGTACCTTTGGTAATTCTTTTATAAGTTAGGAAAGCTTTATATAGTTCTGGTATCTTTGAGATTTCTTCTCCTGTAGCTGTGTATACGGTGCTAAGTAATCCGTAGTTATAACAAGTGGTAATCAAGTTTGTATTTGTGCCTGGCAAAGCAATTAGTTTATTGTATCCTTGTAGGTGTTGGGTAATATAATCTGTATTTGGTTCTTTTATATTTGTGGTTCTGGGGTTTTTATTCAAGTATGTTTGGATTTTGTAAATATTTTCTATGTAGGTACGGGTAATATGGTTATATGTATTCTTCTGTTGGGCTCGACTGTTTCTGTATGTAGTGGTTTGTGGAGTAGGTACGGATTTTTGTATTTTTGGTGCGATATATGGTTTATCAAATAGTTTATTCATATTTGTATTTATATAACTTTTTTCTTTTCCTGATGTACCTGCAGCTGTATTTACACAAATGTTATGGGTTTTATGGAGTTTCCCAACGTCTCCTTCTAGGTCTGGAATTTTATCGTCTTCCGATCGACGTAGCTCCGCATATTTAGCGTCATGCTGCTGACTTCTAGCTTGCTTTTTTAGCTTCTATATCTCACCATCCATACTATCCACTTTCTTACAAAGTGTAGTTAGGAGGTTGAGTATTTGTTCTATTGTATTTGTTTTTTCAGTATCTTTTCCTTGAGAGGTGATCTGCAATCACATTCTTGTCAGCTTTTATAATTTCAATTGTAAATGAAAAGTTTAATATATTTACTACCAGTCTTCTTATTTCTTTTGTTGTAACTGAGTCTTGTACCTTTTTGGTTATCCACCATTTTACCTGTGTATTATCTGTTCTAATAATAAATTTGTTATATACAATGTATGGCTCAAAAGCTAATAAACATTTATACAAGGCAAATAATTCTTTTCTATTTATTTCCCATTTTATTTGTGGGTCTGTATATGATCCGGAATAGTATCTACAGTGATGTTCTATTTTTTCATTTATATATTTATATTTTAATACTCCTCCGTAACTATGATCACTAGAGTCTGTTTCTACTATATAAGTAAATTGTCTATTTTCATCTGGAAAGTATAATTTTGGTAAATCTTTACACATGATTTTTATTTTTCTGATATATTTTTTATCTTGTTCATCAAAGTAATATTCTATATCTTTCTTTAATTTTCTCTGTAATGGTTTTAAATTTTCTGCTAATTTTGGTATATATTCTCTTACTTGGTTAACTAATCCTAAAAATGATTGTAATTTTTTCTTAGTATCTAATAATTCTTCAGAATTAACTATTTTTTGTACAATATGTGTTTGCATTTTTATTCCATTTTTATCTATTTGTATTCCTAAGAATTCTATTTGATTTTTCATAATTTTAGTTTTCCTTTTTGATAAGCTAATTCCTGATATTTCTATAATATGTATAAATTTTTCTAATAATTTTAGATGTTCTTCTTTTGTTCTTGAATATAATAATATGTCGTCTATATATACTACACAATTTTCTAGTTGGTTGAAATATATATCCATAAAATGTTGATATCTACCTGGTGCATTTTTATAGCCAAATGGTAAAACATTCCATTCGTAAAATCCTTGTGGTACAGTAAATGCTGTTAAATGTTTAGATTCTTCTTCTAGTTTTAGGTGGTAAAAACCTGATTTACAATCAAATTTACTAAAGTAATTATATCCTTGTATTTGTCGTACTTTTAATATTTTATTAGGTATAGGGTAATTATATGTTTTAGTTTTTGCGTTTAGATTCCTATAATCCCTAAACCCTAAATCCTAATCCCTAAACCCTAAACCCTAAATCCTAAACCCTAAACCCTAAACTCCAAACCCTAACACCCAAAACCTAAATGCTAGACCTTAAACCATAAACCTCAAAACCAACAACTCCTAACCCAAAACCCAAAACCCTAAACATTAAACCCTAAACTCTAAATGCTAAATTCTAATAACCTTAACCTTAAACTGTAGACCCTAAACCGTAAACCGTATACCCTAAACCCAAAACCCTAAATCATAAACCCTAAACCCTAAACCCTAAACCCTAAACCCTAAACCCTAAATCATATACCCTAAGGCCTAAACCCAAAACCCTAAACCCTAAAACATAATACATAAACCCTAAACCCTAAACCCTAAACCCTCAACCTACAACTCCAAACCCTTAATCCAAACTTTAAACCCTAAAGCGTAAACCCTAAACCCAAAATCCTAAACCATATGCCCTAAATTGCAAACACCAACACCCAAAACCTAAATGCTAAACCCTAAACCATAAACTCTAAACCCAAAACCCTAAACATTAAACCCTAAACTCTAAATGCTAAACCCTAAAACTTAAACCTTAAGCTGTAGACCCTAAACCCTAAACCCTAAACCCTAAACGCTAAACCTAAACCTAAACCCCAAACCCTAACCCCTAAACCCTAAGCCTTAAACCCTAACCCTAATCCTAAACCCTAAATCCTTAACTCTAAATCAAAACTCCAAACCCTAAACCTCAAACCCTAAACCCAAAATCCTAAACTCTAAATCATAAGCACAAAATACTAAACCCACAACCCACAACACTAAACCCTAAACCATAAACTCTAAACCCTAAACCCTAAACCCTAAATCCTAAAACCTAAACCATAAACCATGAACCATAAACTCTAAACCCTAAACCCTAAATACTAAATCCTAACCCCTAAACCTACAACTCGAAACCCTAAACCCTAAATCCTATCCCTAAAACCTAAACCCTAAACACTAAACCAACAGCCCTAAACCCTAAATCCTATCCCTAAACCCTAAACCCTAAACACTAAACCAACAGCCCTAAACCCTTAACCATAAACCCTAACCCTAAACCTTAAACCGTAAATCATAAACCCTAAACCCTAAACCCTAAACACTCAATCCTAAACCCTAAACCCTAAACCCTAAACCCTATATCCTAAATCCTAAACCCTATAACCCTAAACAATGGACCCTATACCCAAAACCCTAAACCTAAACACTAAACCCCCAAACTCTAAACCCTAAATCCTAAACTCAACACTATAAACCCTAAAGCTAAAATCTAAACACTAAACCAAAACCTTAACCCTAAACCCTATATCCTAAATCCTAAACCCTCAACCCTATATCCTAAATCCTAAACCCTATAACCCTAACCAATAGACCCTATACCCTAAACCCTAAACCAAACCCTAAACCCCCAAACCCTAAACCCTAAACCCTGTATCATAAATCCTAAACCCTATAACCCTAAAAAATAGACCCTATACCCTAAACCCTAAACCTAAACACTAAACCTGCAAACCCTAAACCCTAAATCCTAAACTCAACACTCTAAACCCTAAACCTAAAATCTAAACACTAAACCAAAACCTAAACCCTAAACCCTAAACCCTAAATCAAAACACTAAATCTTAAACCCTAAACCCTAAACCCTAAACCCTAAATCCTAAGCCCTAAATAAAAAATTATAAACCCTAAACCCTAAACTATAAACCATAAACCCTAAAACATAAACACTAAAACGTAAACCCTCAAACCTAAACTAAACCGTAAACATTAAACCCTAAAGCCTAACCCTAAATGCTAAATCCTAAACCCTAAATCAAAACATTAAACCCTAAACCCTAAACCCCAAACCTTAAATCCTAAACTCTAAACCTTAAAGCCTAATCCCTAAATTCAAAACCATAAAAAATAATCCATAAACTCTAAACCGTAAACCCTAAACCTTAAATCTATAACTACGAACTTTAAACCCTAAACCCTAAACCCTAAACCCTTAACCATAAACCCTAAATCCTACACCCTAAACCCTAAACCTTACACCTAAACCCTAAACCCTAAATCCTATATCTTCCATCCTAAACTCTAAATGTTAAACCCTAAACCAAAAATCCTAAACTCTAAATGTTAAACCCTAAACCCTAAACCCTATTGACTAATCCCAAAACACAAAATCCTAAACCCTAAATCCTGAAACTAATACCGAAATCCTAAACACTTTACCATAAATCCTAAATTCTAAACCCTAAATACTAAATCCTGAACACTACACCCTAAACCCTAAACTCTAAATCCTAAACGCTAAACCGTAAATCCTAAATCCCTAAACCCTAAACCATAAACCCTAAACCCTAAACCTTAAACTTACAACACCAAACCCTACACCCTAAACCCTAAACCCTAAATCCTAACCCAATCCTAGACCCTAAATGAAAACTCTAAACCCTAAACCTTAAACCCTAAGCCCTAAATCCTAATCTCTAAGCCCTAAATACTAAACTCTAAACCCTGAACCCTAGAGACTAAAGCCTAAACCATAAAACCTAAACCCAAAACCATAAACCCTGAACCCTAAACCCGAAACCATAAATCCTAAACCATAAACAATAAACTCTAAACACTAAACCATAAACCCTAAATCCTAAACCCTATACTCTAAACCCTAAACCATAAACTCTAAAACCTAAACACTAAATACTAACCCCTAAACCCTGAACCTACAAATCGAAAGCCTAAACCCAAAGCCCAAAACTCTAAACCCTAACCCTAAACACTAAACTCTAAAAACTAAACCCAAAACCCTAAACCCTAAAACCTATTACTTAAACCCAAAATCCTAAACTATAAACCCTAAATCCTAAATCCTGAACCCTACTCCCTAACCCTAAACTCTAAATCCTAAACCCTAAACCATAAATCATAAACTCTAAATGTTAAACCCTAACCCTAATCCTAATAAACCCTAAACCCTAAACCCTAAACCCTAACCCTAAATCCTAAAACATAAACCTTAAAACGAAAATCATAAACTCTAAAAGTTAAACCCTAAATCTTAAACCCTTACCCTAATAAACCCTATACCCTAAAACCTAAACACTATCCCTAAATCCTAAAATCTAAATGCTAAACCTTATATCATAAATTCTAAACGTTAAAGCCTAAACCCTAAACTCAAAACCCTAAAAACTAAATCCAAAACTCTAAACACTAAACCCTATACCCTAAACACTAAAACCTAAACCCTAATCGCTAAACCCCAAATCCTAAACTTAAAACCCTAGATCTTTACCATAAACCCAAAACTCTACGCCCTAAACCCTAAATCCTAAATCCTAAACCCTAACCCTAAAACCTAAATCCTAAACCCTAAATCATAAACACTAAACCATAAACCCTACACTCTAAACTCTAAACCCTAAACCCTAAATCCTAAACCCTAAACCTCAAACTCTAAATCCTAAACCATAAACAGTAAATCCTAACCCCTAAACCCTAAACCTACAAATCAAAACCATAAACAAAAAGCCCAAAACACTAAACGCTAACCCTAAACCCTAAACCATAAACCCCAACCCCTAAACCCTAAACCTTAAACCCTAAACACTAAATCTTAACCCTAAAAACCTAAACCCTAAATCCTACACTCTTAACACTAAACCCTAAATCCTAACTATAAACATAAACCCTAAATATTGTATTTATATTCTAAACACTAAACCCTAAATCCTAAAACCTAATCCCTAACCCTAAATTCTAAACCCCAAACTGTAAACCCTAAACCTTATACCCTAAATCCTAAACTATAAACCCTAAACGCTAAACACCAACCCCAACAATATTAACCCTAAACCCAAAACTCTTAGCCCTAAACCCTAAACTCTTAACCCTAAACCCTTAACCCTTAACCCTTAATCCTAAACCTATGCCTTAAACCCTAAACCTTAAACCTACTACTCCAAGCCGTAAACCTTAAACCTTAAACCCTAAATCCTAAATATAAACCCTAAATAATAGACCCTATACCCTAAAAGCCTAAACCCTAAATCCTAAACTCAAAACTCTAAATCCTAAACCCTAAAATCTAAACAATAACCCTAAGCCATAAATCGAAACTCTAAACCCTAAACCCTAAACCCTAAACCCTAAACCCTCAACTCTAACCCTAAACCTGAATATATAAACCTTAAACCCTAAACCACAAAGCATAAACCTTAAAAGTTAAACCCTTAACCCTAAACTAAACCCAAAACTGTAAACCCTAAACACTAAACCCTAAACCCTAAATCCGAACCTTAAACCCTAAACCCCAAACCCCAAACCCCAAACCCTAAATACTAAACTCTAAACCTTAAAGCCTAATCCCTAAACTCTAAACCTTAAAAAATAAACCATAAAATCTACAACCTAAACCCCACACCGTAAACCCTAAACTCTCAATGCTAAACCCTAAACCCTAAACCCTAAACTCTACACCCTCAACAATAAACCCTAAATCCTAAACCCTAACCAAAATCCAAAACATACAACTCGAGACCATAAACCCTAAATCTTAAACTCTAAACCTTAAACCCTAAATTCAAAATGCTAAACCCTAAATCATAAACCAGAAACCCTAAATCCTAAACCCTAAAAACTAAACACAAGACCCTAAACCCTAAAACTTAATACTTAAACCCTAAACCCTAAACCTTCAACCTACAACTCCAAACCCTAAATCCAAACTTTAAACCCAAAACCGTAAATCCTAAACCCTAAACCCTAAACCAAAAATCCTAAACCATGAGGCCTAAAGTCTAAACCCTAACACCCAAAACCTAAATGCTAAACCCTAAACCATAAACCCTTAACCATAAACCTTAAAGCTACAACTCCAAACCCTAAAAATTAAACCCTAAACTCTAAATGCTAAACCCTAAAACCAAAACCCTAAACATTAAACCCTAAACCCTTAACCCTAAACCCTAAAGCATAAACCATAAAGTCTAGACCCTAAAGCCTAAGCCATAAACCCTAAACCCTAAACCCTAAACCCTAAACCTAAACCCTACACCTCAAACCCTAATCCGCAAATCCTAAACTCTAAACCCTAAACACAAAATACTAAACACTCAACCCTAAACTCTAAACCATAAACCCAAAACCCTAAATGATAAACCCTAAACCCAAAACTCTAATCCCTACACCCTAAACCCTAAACCCTAAACCATATTCCTAATCCTAAACCCTAAATCAATACTCCAAACCCTAAACCTTAAACCCTAAATCCCAAATACTAAACTATAAACCCTAAACACAAAATACTAAACCCTAAACCCAAAACACTAAACGATAAACCCTAAACCCAAATCTCCAAACCCTAAACCCTAAACCGTAAATCAAAACTCTAAATCCTAAACCTAAAACCCTAAACCCTATATCCTAAACTCTATACCCTAAACACTAAATACTAAACCCTAAACCCCAAACCCAAAACTTAAAACTGTAAACCCTAAAGTCATAATCCTAAACTCAAAATGCTCAATCTTAAACCCTATACCCTAAACCCTAAACCCAAAACCTATAACTCGAACCCTAAACTCTAAACCCTAAATCCTAAACACAAAACCATAAACCCAAAACCCTAAACGATAAACTCTAAACCCAAATCTCTAAACCCTAAAACCTAAACCCTAAATTAAAACTCTAAAACCTAAACCTTAAACCCTAAACCCTAAATCCTAAACTCTATACTCTAAACACTAAATACTAAACCCTAAACCCTAAAGCCATAATCCTAAACTCAAAACCCTAAATCGTCAACCCTATACCCTAAACCCAAAACCTACAACTCGAACCCCTAAAGCCTAAACCCTTCACTCTAAACTCTAAACCCAAAACACTAACCAATAAACCCTAAATCCTAAACCACAAATTCTTAACCGTAAACACCAAACCTTAAACCCACAACCCTAAACCCTAAACCTTAACCCCTAAACCCTAAACCTACAACTCGAAACCCTAAACCCTAAACACTAAACCAAAAAACCTAAACCTTAAAACCTAACATCTAAACCCTAAACCCTTAACCATAATCCCTAAATCCTAAACCATAAACCCTACACCCTAAACCATAAACCCTACACCTAAACCCTAAACCCTAAATACTATATCCTTAATCCTAAACTCTAACTGTTAAACCCTAAACCACAAATCCTAAACTCTACATGTTAAACCCTAAACCCTAAACCCTAAATCCAAACTTTATATCCTAAACCATAAATCCTAAACCCTAAACCCTAAATCCTAAACAATAAACCCTCAACTCCAAACCCTCACACCCAAAACCTAAATGCTAAACCCTAAACCATAAACCCTTAACCATAAATCTTAAAGCTACAACTCCAAACCCTAAACCCAAAACCCCAAACAATAAACCCTAAACTCTAAATGCTAAACCCTAAAACTTAAACATTAAACTATAGACCCTTAACCTTAAACCTTAAACCCTAAACCTAAATCCTAAACCCAAAACCCTAAACCTTAAACCCTAACACTAATCCAAAACCCTAAATCATTAACTATAAACCCTAAACCTCAAACCCTAAACCCCAAATCCTAAACTCTAAATAATAAACACAATATACTAAACCCACAACCCACAACCCTAAACCCTAAACTACAAACTCTAAACCCTAAACCCTAAACCCTAAATCCTAATCCCTAAACCCTAAACCATGAACCATAAACTCTAAACCCTAAATCCTAAACCCTAAATCCTAAACCATAAACCTACAACTCAAAACCCTAAACCCTAAACCCTATCCCTAAACCCTAAACCCTAAACACTAAACCAAAAGCCCTAAACCCCTCACCATAAACCCTAACCCTAAACCTTAAACCCTAAATCATAAACCCTAAACCGTCAACCCTAAGCCCTAAACCCTAAACCCTATATCCTAAATCCTATAAGCCTAAACAATATACCCTATACCCTAAACCATAAACCTAAACACTAAACCCCCAAACCCTAAACCTTCAATCCTAAACCCAACACTCTAAACCCTAAACCTAAAATCTAAACTCTAAACAAAAACCTAAACCCTAAACCCTAAACCCTAAATCAAAACTCTAAATCTTAAACCCTAAACCCTAAATCCTAAATCCTAACCCTAAATCCTAAACCCTAAATCAAAAAATTTAAACCTTAAACCCTAAACTATAAAACATAAACCCTAAAACATAAACACTAAAATGTAAACCCTCAAACCTAAACTAAACCATAAACTTTAAACCCTAAACCCTAACCCTAAATGCTAAATCCAAACATTAAACCCTAAACCCTAAACCCCAAACCCTAAATCCTAAACTCTCAACCTTAAAGACTAATCCCTAAACTCAAAACCATTAAAAATAATCCATAAACACTAAACCGTAAACCCTAAACCTTAAATGTATAACTCCAAACTTAAAGCCCTAAAACCTAAACCATAAACCCTAATAGAGAACAAGCTAAAAAAGAAATTAAACAGATAGAAGAAGTAAAAGATACTAGAATTCAAGAATTTAAACAGATAGAAGAAGTAAAAGATACTAGAATTCAAGAATTACAAAAAGAATTAGAAAGACTTAAACAACTATATGAAGAAAAATTAAAAGCAAAAGAAGAGTACAAGAAAAGAACTGAAGAATTAAAGTTAAACCAAGAAATAGAAAGAATGAAGACAATGTTAGAAGAAACAGAAGAATTACCTGAATTAAAAATAGAAGAAATAAATGAAATAAATGAAGAAGAAAATGATAATATTTCAGAAAATAATTATGAATCATATTCAGAAACATATACTGACCTTATAGAAAAAGATAAAAATATAGAAATAAATGTAGGAAATTTAGATGAAAAACCTAGTACTTCAAATCCTAAAACACGAATGGATACAACTCCAACATATTATACTTACGAAAAAGAAAATAGAGATAAAGTCTTATGGGATAAAAGATTGAATAAAAATTGGATACCTAGACAAACTACGGATCAAAATAATTTCTTAGATTTAGACTGTGTAGCAGATACAAATAAAACAATTCAATTATGGATAGGCTATATATCAAAGCAATTAATAGACAACAAGATATCAATAATAGATGCCCCAGGATACATAGAAAGAACACTTATAGGGAAAGACTTAAACAACTATATGAAGAAAAATTAAAAGCAAAAGAAGAGTACAAGAAAAGAACTGAAGAATTAAAGTTAAACCAAGAAATAGAAAGAATGAAGACAATGTTAGAAGAAATAGAAGAATTACCTGAATTAAAAATAGAAGAGTTAAGAATAAATGAAATAAATGAAGAAGAAAATGATAATATTTCAGAAAATAATTATGAATCATATTCAGAAACATATACTGACCTTATGGAAAAAGATAAAAATATACTTATAATGAATAAAGAAGAATATGTTGTAGAAGAAAAAATATATAAAAGTCAAGATGGACTAGAGATAAAAATAATACATTCAAACTTAGAAAGAAGATATAAAAAAATAGGAACCCAATTATACCTAATGCCAGATAAAGAATCAGCAAAATTAGAAGATAGTCTAACAACAATGGTACGATTAAAAAACGAAAATGACGAAATCGATAGGAAAAAAGAAATCGAAAAAATTAGAGAACAAGCTAAAAAAGAAATTAAACAAATAGAAGAAGTAAAAGATACTAGAATTCAAGAATTACAAAAAGAATTAGAAAGACTTAAACAACTATACGAAGAAAAATTAAAAGCAAAAGAAGAGTACAAGAAAAGAACTGAAGAATTAAAGTTAAATCAAGAAATAGAAAGAATGAAAACAATGTTAGAGGAAATGTAAGAATTACTCAATTAAAAATAGAAGAGTTAAGAATAAATGAAATAAATGAAGAAGAAAATGATAATATTTCAGAAAATAATTATGAATCATATTCAGAAACATATACTGACCTTATGGAAAAAGATAAAAATATAGAAATAAATGTAGGAAATTTAGATGAAAACCTAGTACTTCAAATCCTAAAACACGAATGGATACAACTCCAACATATTATACTTACGAAAAGAAAATAGAGATAAAGCCTTATGGGATAAAAGATTGAATAAAAATTGATACCTAGACAAACTACGGATCAAAATAATTTCTTAGATTTAGATCAAACAGATACAAATAAAATAATTCAATTATGGATAGGTTATATATCAAAACAATTAATAGATAACAAGATATCAATAATGGATGCCCCAGATATATAGAAAGAACACTTATAGGACAAGAAAAATATGGTTACAAAATTTAACACCAAGCTTAGAAACACTAAGAAATAATACGAAACTTAATAATGAAATAGCAACATCAACAATAGACATATTAAATAAATATGAAATATCAATTAGAAATGAATTTGGAAGTATGACAAATGTAAATAGAAGAACAAATGTAAAGATAAAATAATAAACAGAAATTTAATGAATAAATTAGCAATATGTAAAATGAGTTACATAGATGAATATACATGTGCATTTAGAGAATATTACTATAAAGGAATATATACAAATGATGAAAGTAAAGAAATAAGAAAATTATATTACACAAAATTACCAGAACCATTTAGTTCAAAAATAATAAAAGATTGGGAAGAATCAAATATAGTAGATACACTAGGAGCTAGAATAAAATTCTTACAGCAATGGTTTATGAAACTATGTGAAAAACATAAAGAAGAATTAAAACTAGGAAAAATATTAGTAAAAAACTTAGCATATTGTACAAGCAAGTTAGCACCCCAATTCGGATGCAAAAATCCATATAAAAAGAAAAGGATAAAGAAGTATAAACGCTTCAAAACAAAATATAAGAATAAAATTCCAAGAAAAAGATATTATATAAAAAATTATAAACAAAAAAGACCACATAGAATTAAGAAAAATATAACAGAATGTAAATGTTATAATTGTGGAAAACTAGGACATTTAGCTAGAGACTGTAAATTACCAAAAGATTTAAAGAAAAAACAAATAACAAAGGTAATAATAGAAAACGATAAATATAAACAGATAGATTATTTAGATTATGAATTAGAAAATGAAGATAGCATATACGAATTCACAGATATTGAATTAGAAGATGAAATAGAGACAGCTTCTGATTATGACTGAAAGCGATATAAAAATAATAAGTAAGGAAGAATATCAAGATAATGAATATACAGAACAAAAGATAATATTTGACAATAATATGTTTGAACAAATAAAAGGAAAAGAATTAGACTTAAGTATAGATAAAATACTAGAAGTACCTAGATTAAAAAACTTATTCAAATTACAACACGATGAATATTATATAGTAAGCCAAAAAGAACATGTAATAGATTGTAAATATATTAAAGGTAAGGCTAAAATACCTATTATAAATAGAAAAATAATTAATAAAGAAATCCAAGAATTAAAATAAAAAAATCCAATAAAATATGTACATTTAGGAGCAACAGAAATATTGATAAAAGCATGTTTTAGAGAAGGAATAGATACACCTATAGAATTATATTTAGCAGATGATAGAATAATTCAACCTATAGAAAAAAATATTATAAGTGCAGTTAGAGGAAATCTAATATATAAAAAATTTAAATTTATTATAAGTGCAAACTATTCAGTAGCAATAGAAGACAAGAACATAGATAAATCACTAGTACTATATTGGAAAATGTCAGGCATAGAATTAGCACCAGGGAGCAAGATATTTACAGCAAGATGTAAAAATTTATATGTATTAACTACAAAGCATAAAATAACAGCAAGAAATAAGATTCAAAAAATCAAAATAGAAAATCCATTTGATAAAATAATTTCAGTAATAGACAATAATGATTACATCTATAAAGAAATAGATATTGAAGAAGATTTAGAGATAGTAAAAGAAAGATTAAGTACATCTAAAAGATTAAGCTACGATACACCTTCATCATCAAGAACTAGTACATCTAGAAGATTAGATTGTGACTTATTAGAACAAAACAAAAATGAAATACAACCATATCAATATTATATCACAGGAATATTAGACCAAAGAAAATATCTAATAACTATAAATACAGGACAAGTAGAAAACCAAATTATAAGAGAACTAGTCAAAGAACATGAAATAATTACAGGAGAAAATATAAATACAGAATTACCTAGAGCTTTGGTAAATATAGAAGAAACTACTGAACAAGAACTAATTATTGGAGGAATACCAATAAAAATTAAATTTAAAATACATCCAGGAAATAATAATATTACTTTAGGAATAAAATGGCTAGAAACAGTTAAACCATATAATATAGATGATAAACAACTAACAATAACTTATGAAAACAAGAAAGTAATTATTAAAAGAACAATTATATGATAAACTAAATCTTTAAATGACAAAAATATATATTTTAGCAAAAATAATTATAAAAGGATACTATAATAGATATTACACACATATGATAGACACAGATGTATAAATATGTGTAAACATAATTGTCTACCAGATAGTAAATGGGAAAAATTAAAGACACCATTAATAGTAACAGGATTTAATAATGAAGGAAGCATGATAACACATAAAGCTAAAAATATAAAAACACAAATATGGGATAAATTATTAGTAATCGAAGAGATCTATAGTTATGAATTTACAAATAAAGATATATTATTAGGAATGCCTTTTTAGAAAAACTATATCCACACACTATAACAAAAACACATTGGTGGTTCACTACCATATGTAATCACAAAATAGGAGCAAAAAGAGTTAATAATAAAATCAGAAAAAATACACCATGGATAAAAGGAAGTGAAAAAATTACCCAAAAGTTAGAAAATATAACAACTAATGATCATAAAATAGAAATTATAATATTCATGTGAGATAAAATACAAGCAATAAATGATAAATTAAACTCATTATATAACGAAAACCCATTACAAGGATGGGATAAACATAAAACAAAAGTAAAGATTGAACTAATAGATGAAAATAGTATAATAACACAAAAACCATTAAGATATAATTTCGAAGACCAATAATTTAAAATGCATGTAAATGAATTATTAGAAAATAAGTATATACAAGAAAGCAATAGTAAACATAATAGTCCAAAGATTCATATTATATAAACATAGTGAACATAAAAGAGTAAAAAGTAGAATGGTTATTGATTATAGGAATCTAAACGCAAAAACTAAAACATATAATTACCCTATACCTAATAAAATATTAAAAGTAAGACAAATACAAGGATATAATTACTTTATTAAATTTGATCAGAATCAGATTTTACCACCTAAAACTAGAAGAAGAATCTAAACATTTAACAAAGATTTACCGTACAAGGATTTTACGAATGGAATGTTTTACCATTTGGATATAAAAACGCACCAGGTAGATATCAACACTTTATGGATATATATTTTAACCAACTAGAAAATTGTGTAGTATATATAGACGACATATTATTATATTCAAGAACAAAAGAAGAACATCTAAAGTTATTAGAAAAATTTATACATATTATAGAAGTATCAGGAATTAGCTTATCAAAAAAGAAAGCTGAAATTATGAAAAATCAAATAGAATTCTTAGGAATACAAATAGATAAAAAAGGGAAGATAAGATTTCTATCCTACTTTTGACTTTTTACATAAATGTCTCCGTCCTATCTTTTGTTTTGTCGGCTGTCTTCATCAGTCTGCCGGCTATTTTGTATCTTCTTTTGTTTTTAGTTTACTCCAGTTGTACGGTTGTGACATTGTTATCTTCTCCGTGACATTTGGAACATATATGTTCTGAATATTTGCTGCTGATTGTTGTACAATATCTGGTTAATAATGCTGATGAAATGAAATTTTTCTTGATAGCTCTTGTCGTTGGTATATTTTCTGGTTTTAGGAGGCTTAGTATCCATTGTCGTATTTCCTCCATATCTCCTTCTCTAGTTTTTCGACAGTTAGAATATATCATCGTATTATCTCGGCTATAGTAACTCCATATTGTATTGTTGTTTAGGTAATTATTTGCTAACTCCGTTAATATTGTAGCTATTCCTATAACTCTTTTGTTGGCATAAAAGTCAGGAATATCTACAATAGGTATCTCATCTTGTTTCTCTATTTTTTCTGGGATTAACATATCTCTAGTCAAACCTATCTTTATGACCTGTATAACCGGTTTATCTCATCGTATAGTATTTCTGCAGTGGCTGTATAGAATTTAATGAAAAATAGTGTTCCTTTAGTAATTCGTTTGTAAGTTAAGAATGCTTTGTATAATTCTGGTATCTTCGATATCTCATCTCCGTAGAATGTGTACACTGTACTAAGTAGTCCAGAGTTATAACAAGTTGTAACCAAATTTATATTTGTTCTGGTAGGCAATTAGTTTGTTGTAGCCTTGTAGGTGTTGGATAATGTAATCAGTATTTGGTTCTTTTGTGTTTATAGCTCTGGGGTTTTTGTTTAAGTAAGTTTGGACTTTGTAAATATTTTCTGTATAGGTGCGGGTGATGTGGTTATATGTATTTTTCTGTTGGGCTAGGCTGTTTTTATATGTAGTGGTTTGTGGAGTAGGTACAGATTTTTGTATCTTTGGTGTTGTATATGGTTTATCAAAAAGTTTGTTCATATTTATATTTGTATAACTTTTTTCTTCTGTAGCTTTTTCTTTCTTTGTAACTCCTGATGTACCTGCAACTGTATTTAAACAAACATTATGGGTTTTATGGAGTTTCCCAACGTCTCCTTCTAGGTCTGGAATTTTAACGTCTTCCGATCGACGTAGCTCCGCATATTTAACATCATGCTGCTGACTGCTAGCTTGCTCTTTTAGCTTCTGTATCTCACCATCCATACTATCCACTTTTTTACAAAGTGTAGTTAGGAGGTTGAGTATTTGATCCATTGTATTTGTTTTTTCAGTATCTTTGTCTTGAGAGGTGATCTGCAATCACATTCTTGTCAGTTTTTATAATTTCAATTGTAAATGAAAAATTTAATATATTTACTACCAGTCTTCTTATTTCTTTTGTCGTAACTGAGTCTTGTACTTTTTTGGTTATCCACCATTTTACCTGTGTATTATCTGGTCTAACAATAAATTTGTTATATACAATATATGGTTCAAAAGCTAATAAACATTTATACAAGGCAAATAATTCTTTTCTATTTATTTCCCATTTTATTTGTGGGTCTGTATATGATCCTGAATAATATCTACAGTGATGTTCTATTTTTTCATTTATATATTTATATTTTAATACTCCTCCGTAACTATGATCACTATACAGAAAATATTTACAAAGTCCAAACTTACTTAAACAAAAACCCCAGAGCTATAAACATAAAAGAACCAAATACTGATTACATTACCCAACACCTACAAGGATACAACAAACTAATTGCCCTACCAGGTACAAATATAAATTTGGTTACAACTTGTTATAACTACGGACTACTTAGTACATGTTACATACGCTACAGGGATGAAATATCGAAGATACCCGAATTATACAAAGCATTCTTAACTTACAAACGAATTACTAAAGGAACACTATTTTTCATTAAATTCTATACAGCCACTGCAGAAATACTATACGATGAGATAAAAACGGCTATACAGGTCATAAAGATAGGTTTGACCAGAGATATGTTAATTCCAGAAAAAATAGAGAAACAAGATGAGATACATATTGTAGATATTCCTGACTTTTATGCCAACAAAAGAGTTATAGGAATAGCTACAATATTAACGGAGTTAGCAAATAATTACCTAAACAACAATACAATATGGAGTTACTATAGCCGAGATAATACGATGATATATTCTAACTGTCGAGAAACTAGAGAAGGAGATATGGAGGAAATACGACAATGGATACTAAGCCTCCTAAAACCAGAAAATATACCAACAACAAGAACTATCAGGAAAAATTTCATTTCACCAGCACTATTAACCAGATATTGTACAACAATCAGCAGCAAATATTCAGAACATATATGTTCCAAATGTCACGGAGAAGATAACAATGTCCCAACCGTACAGCTGGAATAAAACTATCACAAAGAAGATACAAAATAGCCGGCAGACTGATGAAGACAGCCGACAAAACAAAACATAGGACGGAGACATTTATGTAAAAAGTCAAAAGTAGGATAGGAATCTTATCTTCCCTTTTGTAAAGTTATTTGTTTTCTTTTGTAAGTAAAGTAGTTTGTTTTATTAAGAGTCACCGACAGGATACTATTAATGAATAGTAAAAGACAAAAAATACTATTCATAAATAGTAAAATGTCAATTATGTAAATAGTAAGAGTCGGTTACTGTGTAAATAGTAAAGGTCAAGTCACTGTGTAAAGAGTAAGAGTCAAGTCACTATTCATGATACTGTTCATGAATAGTAACCATGTAAATGTTTTGTATATATATATAAGTTAGGAGAAGGGGATCCTCATCCCTCATCTCCCATTTCGACATTTCACTCTCAATTCCGCAACCCCCCAAAATTGGTATCAGAGTTAGATAAGAAAATCTAAATAGAGAAATCTAACAACAACCAGAAAACTAGCTAGAAACTGTAAATTATCAAAAGATTTAAAGAAAAAACAAATAACAGAGGTAATAATAGAAAAAGATAAATACAAACAGATAGATTATTTGGATTATGAATTAGAAAATGAAGATAGCATATACGAAATCACAGATATTGAATTAGAAGAAGAAATAGAGTCATTTTCTGATTATTATGACTGAAAATGATATAAAAATAATAAGTAAAGAAGAATATCAAGATAACGAATATACAGAACAAAAAATAATATTTGACAATAATATGTTTGAACAAATAAAAAGAAAAGAATTAGACTTAAGTATAGATAAAATACTAGAAGTACCTAGATTAAAAAACTTATTCAAATTACAACACGATGAATATTATGTAGTAAGCCAAAAAGAACATGTAATAGATTGTAAATATGGTTATTGATTATAGGAATCTAAACGCAAAAACTAAAACATATAATTACCCTACACCTAATAAAATATTAAAAGTACGACAAATACAAGGATATAATAACTTTAGCAAATTTGACTGTAAATCAGGATTTTACCACCTAAAACTAGAAGACGAATCAAAACATTTAACAGCATTTACCATACCACAAGGATTTTACGAATGAAATGTTTTACCATTTGGCTATAAAAACGCACCAGGTAGATATCAACACTTTATGGATATATATTTTAACCAACTAGAAAATTGTGTAGTATATATAGACGACATATTATTATATTCAAGAACAAAAGAAGAACATCTAAAGTTATTAGAAAAATTTATACATATTATAGAAATATCAGGAATTAGCTTATCAAAAAAGAAAGCTGAAATTATGAAAAATCAAATAGAATTTCTAGGAATACAAATAGATAATATCAGGAATTAGCTTATCAAAAAAGAAAGCTGAAATTATGAAAAATCAAATAGAATTTCTAGGAATACAAATAGATATATCTATTTGTATTCCTAGAAATTCTATTTGATTTTTCATAATTTCAGCTTTCTTTTTTGATAAGCTAATTCCTGATATTTCTATAATATGTATAAATTTTTCTAATAACTTTAGATGTTCTTCTTTTGTTCTTGAATACAATAATATGTCGTCTATATATACTACACAATTTTCTAGTTGGTTAAAATATATATCCATAAAGTGTTGATATCTACCTGGTGCGTTTTTATAGCCAAATGGTAAAACATTCCATTCGTAAAATCCTTGTGGTACGGTAAATGCTGTTAAATGTTTTGATTCGTCTTCTAGTTTTAGATGGTAAAATCCTGATTTACAGTCAAATTTGCTAAAGTTATTATATCCTTGTATTTGTCGTACTTTTAATATTTTATTAGGTATAGGGTAATTATATGTTTTAGTTTTTGCGTTTAGATTCCTATAATCAATAACCATTCTACTTTTTCCTCTTTTCTGTTCACTATGTTTATTTACTATGAATGTTGGACTATTATGTTTACTATTGCTTTCTTGTATATACTTATTTTCTAATAATTTATTTACATGCATTTTAAATTCTGATTGGTCTTCGAAATTATATCTTAATGGTTTTTGTGTTATTATACTATTTTCATCTATTAGTTCAATCTTTACTTTTGTTTTATGTTTATCCCATCCTTGTAATGGGTTTTCGTTATATAATGAGTTTAATTTATCATTTATTGCTTGTATTTTATCTATTGTGAATATTATAATTTCTAT
Source organism: Solanum pinnatisectum (assembly GCA_035578085.1). Lineage (NCBI taxonomy): Eukaryota > Viridiplantae > Streptophyta > Magnoliopsida > Solanales > Solanaceae > Solanum > Solanum pinnatisectum. The sequence goes on along the minus strand of JAWPEI010000033.1, from coordinate 667,168 downwards.
TTTATGATCATTAGTTTTTATATTTTCTAACTTTTGGGTAATTTTTTCACTTCCTTTTATCCATGGTGTATTTTTTCTGATTTTATTATTAACTCTTTTTGCTCCTATTTTGTGATTACATATGGTAGTGAACCACCAATGTGTTTTTGTTATAGTGTGTGGATATAGTTTTTCTAAAAAAGGCATTCCTAATAATATATCTTTATTTGTAAATTCATAACTATAGATCTCTTCGATTACTAATATTTTATCCCATATTTGTGTTTTTATATTTTTAGCTTTATGTGTTATCATGCTTCCTTCATTATTAAATCCTGTTACTATTAATGGTGTCTTTAATTTTTCCCATTTACTATCTGGTAGACAATTATGTTTACACATATTTGCTTCTGCTCCTGTGTCTATCATAGGTGTGTAATATCTATTATAGTATCCTTCTATAATTATTTTTGCTAAAATATATATTTTTGTCATTTAAAGATTTAGTTTATCATATAATTGTTCGTTTAATAATTACTTTCTTGTTTTCATAAGTTATTGTCAGTTGTTTATCATCTATATTATATGGTTTAACTGTTTCTAGCCATTTTATTCCTAATGTAATATTATTATTTCCTTGATGTATTTTGAATTTAATTTTTATTGGTATTCCTCCAATAATTAGTTCTTATTCAGTAGTTTCTTCTATATTTACCAAAGCTCTAGGTAATTCTGTATTTATATTTTTTCCTGTAATTATTTCATGTTCTTTGACTAGTTCTCTTATAATTTGGTTTTCTATTTGTCCTGTATTTATAGTTATTAAATATTTTCTTTGGTCTAATATTCATGTGATATAATATTGATATGGTTGTATTTCATCTTTCTTTTGCTCTAATGTTTTAGGTATTAAGTCGCAATCTAATCTTCTAGATGTACTAGTTCTTGATGATGAAGGTGTATCGTAGCTTAATCTTTTAGATGTACTTCATCTTTCTTTTACTATCTCTAAATCTTCTTCAATATCTATTTCTTTATAGCTGTAATCATTATTGTCTATTATTGAAATTATTTTATCAAATGAATTTTCTATTTTGATTTTTTGAATCTTATTTCTTGCTGTTATTTTATGCTTTATAGTTAATACATATAAATTTTTACATCTTGCTGTAAATATCTTGCTCCCTGGTGCTAATTCTATGCCTGACATTTTCCAATATAGTACTAGTGATTTATCTATGTTCTTGTCTTCTATTGCTACTGAATAGTTTGCACTTATAATAAATTTAAATTTTTGATATATTAGATTTCCTCTAACTGCACTTATAATACTTTTTTCTATAGGTTGAATTATTCTATCATCTGCTAAATATAATTCTATAGGTGTATCTATTCCTTCTCTAAAACATGCTTTTATCAATATTTCTGTTGCTCCTAAATGTACATATTTTATTGGATTTTTTGATTTTAATTCTTGGATTTCTTTATTAATTATTTTTTTATTTATGATAGGTATTTTAGCTTTACCTTTAATATATTTACAATCTATTACATGTTCTTTTTGGCTTACTACATAATATTCATCGTGTTGTAATTTGAATAAGTTTTTTAATCTAGGTACTTCTAATATTTTATCTATACTTAAGTCTAATTCTTTTCCTTTTATTTGTTCAAACATATTATTGTCAAATATTATTTTTTGTTCTGCATATTCGTTATCTTGATATTCTTCTTTACTTATTATTTTTATATCATTTTCAGTCATAATAATCAGAAAATGACTCTATTTCTTCTTCTAATTCAATATCTGTGATTTCGTATATGCTATCTTCATTTTCTAATTCATAATCCAAATAATCTATCTGTTTGTATTTATCTTTTTCTATTATTACCTCTGTTATTTGTTTTTTCTTTAAATCTTTTGGTAATTTACAGTTTCTAGCTAAACGTCCTAGTTTTCCACAATTAGAACATTTACATTCTGTTATATTTTTCTTAATTCTATGTGGTCTTTTTTGTTTATAATTTTTTTTATATAATATCTTTTTCTTGGAATTTTGTCTTTATATTTTGTTTTAAAACGTTTATACTTCTTTATCCTTTTCTTTTTATATGGATTTTTGCATCCGAATTGGGGTGCTAACTTGCTTGTATAATATGCTAAGTTTTTTACTAATATTTTTCCTAGTTTTAATTCTTCTTTATGTTTTTCACATAGTTTCATAAACCATTGTTGTAAGAATTTTATTCTAGCTCCTAGTGTATCTACTGTATTTGATTCTTCCCAATCTTTTATTATTTTTGAACTAAATGGTTCTGGTAATTTTGTGTAATATAATTTTCTTATTTCTTTACTTTCATCATTTGTATATATTCCTTTATAGCAATATTCTCTAAATGCACATGTATATTCATCTATGTAACTCATTTTACATATTGTTAATTTATTCATTAAATTTCTGTTTATTATTTTATCTTTCTGTTGTTCTTCTATTTCTGTTGTCATACTTCCAAATTCATTTCTAATTGATATTTCATATTTATTTAATATGTCTATTGCTGATGTTGCTATATCATTATTAGGTTTTGTGTTATTCCTTAGTGTTGCTAGGCTTGCTGGTGTTAAATTTTGTAACCATATTTTTACTGTTCCTATAAGTGTTCTTTCTATGTATCCTGGGGCATCTATTATTGATATCTTGTTGTCTATTAATTGCTTTGATATATAGCCTATCCATAATTGAATTGTTTTATTTGTATCTGCTACACAGTCTAAATCTAAGAAATTATTTTGATCCGTAGTTTGTCTAGGTATCCAATTTTTATTCAATCTTTTATCCCATAAAGCTTTATCTCTATTTTCTTTTTCGTAAGTATAATATGTTGGAGTTGTATCCATTCGTGTTTTAGGATTTGAAGTACTAGGTTTTTCATCTAAATTTCCTACATTTATTTCTATATTTTTATCTTTTTCTATAAGGTCAAGATATGTTTCAATATGATTCATAATTATTTTCTCAAATATTATCATTTTCTTCTTCATTTATTTCATTTATTTCTTCTATTTTTAATTCGTAATTCTTGTTTTCTTCTAACATTGTCTTCATTCTTTCTATTTCTTGGTTTAACTTTAATTCTTCAGTTCTTTTCTTGTACTCTTCTTTTGCTTTTAATTTTTCTTCATATAGTTGTTTAAGTCTTTCTAATTTTTTTGTAATTCTTGAATTCTTGTATCTTTTACTTCTTCTATCTGTTTAAATTCTTGAATTCTAGTATCTTTTACTTCTTCTATCTGTTTAATTTCTTTTTTAGCTTGTTCTCTAATTTTTTCGATTTCCTTTTTTCTATCAATTTCTTCATTTTCTTTATTTAATCTTACCATAGTTGTTAGACTATCTTCTAATTTTGCTGATTCTTTATCTGGCATTAGGTATAATTGGATTCCTATTTTTTTATATCTTCATTGTAAGTTTGAATGTATTATTTTTATTTCTAGTCCATCTTGACTTTTATATATTTTTTCTTCTACAGCATATTCTTCTTTATTCATTATAAGTTATGTTGATATTTATATTTTAAGTGTTGTAATTGTAGATGTAATAAGAATATCATTTTTCTTTGTGCTTTTATAGATTTTTGGCATACTCCTACCCATATATTTTCTTCTAGTCTATTTGGTCTAAATCTTAATTCTTGTTTTATTTCATTAATTTTTTCTAATAATTGTTCTCTATAAGTTTCATCCATTATATAAACATTTTTTTCATAATATTCTTGTTTCTTTATTATGAGATTTTGTATTTCTTTTATATTTTCTGAAATATATTCTAAGTATTCCATATCTTGGGTTCTTTGGTATGTTATAATGTTTTTTATTAAAAGTTTATTTAGTAGATCTAAATTTTCCATAGTTTGTAACCAATATGTCAGATATTCATAGTTTATCATTAATCTGAATATAAGTCATATAATTCATCTATATTTTGAATAGTTAGTTCTTGCCAATTTTGTTCTATAAGTTCCATTATCTGGTCTAATTCTGTCATTTCTTCAATAATTAAAAGGTCATAAATTTTTCTTTTTATGTCGATATTAAGTGTTTTAAGAATATATAAAATAAGTATTTTATAATTATAATCCTCATCTAGTAAGTATGTGTTCATCATTTTCATGATTTCTAAACAGGTTTATTCCTTATAACCTTCTTGTTTGTTATTATCAATTATCAGATTATATTAAAGTTATCCTAAATAAATTCTTTTGGTCACTACTATGATTTTCAGCCTCAATCGCTTACTCCTAATGCCTTCAACAAGTTCAGATTTCCTCAAACGGCTTCTCTTTTGCCTAACTGGGTTTCCGGTTTCGGATGGCATAGTCTGGGCTTACCTATTCTCAGCCTACCTTCGTTCATAGCAAACTACTTCGAATCTATTTAGTATAACAATACTATAACATGATAATAATCAAATAATAATCAATAGATTATCAGAAATAATAAAGTTTAGTTATTCATATTGAAATATGAAAATACCTCAGTTTGTAGATTTTCTGGAGTTGAATCCTTCATAGGTTCGTGGTCGTTATTATTTTTTTCCGTTTAGATTTTTCTTATCTAGCTTTGATACCAATTTGGGGGGTAGCGGAAGTTGAGAGTAAAATATGAATGAAAAGTGGGAGTTGAGGGATGAGGGATCCCCTTCTCCTAACGTATATATATATACAAAACATTTACATGGCTACTATTCATGAACAATATCATGAATAGTGACTTGACTCTTACTATTTACACAGTGACTTGACCTTTACTATTTACACAGTAACCGACTCTTACTATTCACATAATTGACATTTTACTATTTATGAATAGTATTTTTTGTCTTTTACTATTCATTAATAGTATCCTGTCGGTGACTCTTAATAAAAACAAACTACTTTACTTTACTTTACAAAAGGGAAGATAAGATTCCTATCCTACTTTTGACTTTTTACATAAATGTCTCCGTCCTATGTTTTGTTTTGTCGGCTGTCTTCATCAGTCTGCCGGCTATTTTGTATCTTCTTTGTGATAGTTTTATTCCAGCTGTACGGTTGAGACATTGTTATCTTCTCCGTGACATTTGGAACATATATGTTCTGAATATTTGCTGCTGATTGTTGTACAATATCTGGTTAATAATGCTGATGAAATGAAATTTTTCCTGATAGCTCTTGTCGTTGGTATATTTTCTGGTTTTAGGAGGCTTAATATCCATTGTCGTATTTCCTCCATATCTCCTTCTCTAGTTTCTCGACAGTTAGAATATATCATCGTATTATCTCGGCTATAGTAACTCCATATTGTATTGTTGTTTAGGTAATTTTGAAGCGTTTATACTTCTTTATCCTTTTCTTTTTATATGGATTCTTACATCCAAATTGAGGTGCTAATCTACTTGTACAGTATACTAGGTTTTTTACTAATATTTTTTCTAGTTTTAATTCTTCTTTATGTTTTTCACATAGTTTCATAAACCATTGTTGTAAGAATTTTATTCTAGCTCCTAGTGTATCTACTGTATTTGATTCTTCCCAATCTTTTATTATTTTTGAACAAAATGGTTCTGGTAATTTTGTGTAATATAATTTTCTTATTTCTTTACTTTCATCATTTGTATATATTCCTTTATAGTAATATTCTCTAAATGCACATGTATATTCATCTATGTAACTCATTTTACATATTGCTAATTTATTCATTAAATTTCTGTTTATTATTTTATCTTTCTGTTGTTCTTCTATTTCTGTTGTCAAACTTCCAAATTCATTTCTAATTGATATTTCATATTTATTTAATATGTCTATTGCTGATGTTGCTATTTCATTATTAAGTTTCGTATTATTTCTTAGTGTTTCTAAGCTTGTTGGTGTTAAATTTTGTAACCATATTTTTACTGTTCCTATAAGTGTTCTTTCTATATATCCTGGGGCATCTATTATTGATATCTTGTTGTCTATTAATTGCTTTGATATATAGCCCATCCATAATTGAATTGTTTTATTTGTATCTGCTACACAGTCTAAATCTAAGAAATTATTTTGATCCGTAGTTTGTCTAGGTATTCAATTTTTATTCAATCTTTTATCCCATAAAACTTTATCTCTATTTTCTTTTTCGTAAGTATAATATGTTGGAGTTGTATCCATTCGTGTTTTAGGATTTGAAGTACTAGGTTTTTCATCTAAATTTCCTACATTTATTTCTATATTTTTATCTTTTTCCATAAGGTCAGTATATGTTTCTGAATATGATTCATAATTATTTTCTGAAATATTATCATTTTCTTCTTCATTTATTTCATTTATTCTTAACTCTTCTATTTTTAATTCAGGTAATTCTTCTGTTTCCTCTAACATTGTTTTCATTCTTTCTATTTCTTGATTTAACTTTAATTCTTCAGTTCTTTTCTTGTACTCTTCTTTTGCTTTTAATTTTTCTTCATATAGTTGTTTAAGTCTTTCTAATTTTTTTGTAATTCTTGAATTCTAGTATCTTTTACTTCTTCTATCTGTTTAATTTCTTTTTTAGCTTGTTCTCTAATTTTTTCGATTTCCTTTTTTCTATCAATTTCTTCATTTTCTTTATTTAATCTTACCATAGTTGTTAGACTATCTTCTAATTTTGCTGATTCTTTATCTGGCATTAGGTATAATTGGGTTCCTATTCTTTTATATCTTCTTTCTAAGTTTGAATGTATTATTTTTATTTCTAGTCCATCTTGACTTTTATATATTTTTTCTTCTACAGCATATTCTTCTTTATTCATTATAAGTTATGTTGATATTTATATTCTAAGTGTTGTAATTGTAGATCTAGTAAGAATATCGTTTTTCTTTGTGCTTTTATAGATTTTTGGCATACTCCTGCCCATATATTTTCTTCTAGTCTATTTTGTCTAAATCTTAATTCTTGTTTTATTTCATTAATTTTTTCTAATAATTGTTCTCTATAAGTTTCATCCATTATATAAACATTTTTTCATAATATTCTTGTTTCTTTATTATGAGATTTTGTATTTCTTTTATATTTTCTGAAGTATATTCTAAGTATTCCATATCTTGGGTTCTTTGGTATTTTATAATATTATTTATTAAAAGTTTATTTAATAGTTCTAAATTTTCCATAGTTTGTAACCAATATGTCAGATATTCGTAGTTTATCATTAATCTGAATATAAGTCATATAATTCATTTATATTTTGAATAGTTAGTTCTTGCCAATTTTGTTCTATAAGTTCCATTATCTGGTCTAGTTCTGTCATTTCTTCAATAATTAAAAGGTCATAAATTTTTCTTTTTATGTCAATATTAAGTGTTTTAAGAACATATAAAATAAGTATTTTATAATTATAATCCTCATCTAGTAAGTATGTATTCATCATTTTCATCATTTCTAAACAAATTTTATTCCTTCTAACCTTCTTGTTTGTTATTATCTATTATCAAATTATAGTAAAGTTATCCTAAATAAATTCTTTTGGTCACTACTATGATTTTCAAATTTCAATCGATTACCTAACAACGCCTTCAACAAGTTCGTACTTCCCCTCAAACGGCTTCTCTTTTGCCTAACTGGGTTTCCGATTTCGGATGGCATAGTCTGGGCTTACCTATTCTCAGCCTACCTTCGTTCATAGCAAACTACTTCGAATCTATTTAGTATAACAATACTATAATATGATAATAATCAAATAATAATCAAGAGATTATCAGGAATAAGAGAGTTTAGTTGTTCATATTAAAATATGAAAATACCTCAGTTTGTAGATTTTCTGGAACTGAGTCCTTCATAGTTTCCTGGTTGTTGTTAGATTTCTCCATTTATATTTTTTCTTATCTAACTCTGATACCAATATGAGGATCTTGCGGAAGTTGAGAGATTTTTTATGAAGTGGGAGATGAGGGATGAGGATCCCCTTCTCCTAACTTATATATATACACAAAACATTTACATGGTTACTATTCATGAACAGTATCATGAATAGTGACTTGACTCTTACTATTTACACAGTGACTTGACCTTTACTATTTACACAGTAACCGACTCTTACTATTTACATAATTGACATTTTACTATTTATGAATAGTAGGAGGCTTAGTATCCATTGTCGTATTTCCTCCATATCTCAACTTCCGCAAGATCCTCATTCACAAAAATCTCTCAACTTCCGCAAGATCCTCAAATTGGTATCAGAGCTAGATAAGAAAATCTAAATGGAGAAATCTAACAACAACCAGGAAACTATGAAGGAACCAGTTCCAGAAAATCTACAAACAGAGGTATTTTCATATTTCAATATGAACAACTAAACTCTCTTATTCCTGATAATCTCTTGATTATTATTTGATTATTATCATGTTATAGTATTGTTATACTGAATAAATTCGAAGTAGTTTGCTATGAACGAAGGTAGGCTGAGAATAGGTAAGCCCAGACTATGCCATTCGAAACCGGAAACCCAGTTAGGCAAAAGAGAAGCCGTTTGAGGGGAAGTACGAACTTGTTGAAGGCGCTGTTAGGGTAACTGATTGAGGCTGAAAATCATAGTAGTGACCAAAAGAATTTATTTAGGATAACTTTACTATAATTTGATAATAGATAATAACAAACAAGAAGGTTAGAAGAAATAAAATTTGTTTAGAAATGATGAAAATGATGAATACATACTTACTAGATAAAGATTATAATTATAAAATACTTATTTTATATGTTCTTAAAACACTTAATATTGACATAAAAAGAAAAATTTATGACCTTTTAATTATTGAAGAAATGACAGAACTAGACCAGATAATGGAACTTATAGAACAAAATTGGCAAGAACTAACTATTCAAAATATAAATGAATTATATGACTTATATTCAGATTAATGATAAACTACGAATATCTGACATATTGGTTACAAACTATGGAAAATTTAGAACTATTAAATAAACTTTTAATAAATAATATTATAAAGTACCAAAGAACCCAAGATATGGAATACTTAGAATATACTTCAGAAAATATAAAAGAAATACAAAATCTCATAATAAAGAAACAAGAATGTTATGAAAAAATGTTTATATAATGGATGAAACTTATAGAGAACAATTATTAGAAAAAATTAATGAAATAAAACAAGAATTAAGATTTAGACAAAATAGACTAGAAGAAAATATATGGGCAGGAGTATGCCAAAAATCTATAAAAGCACAAAGAAAAACGATATTCTTAGTAGATCTACAATTACAACACTTAGAATATAAATATCAACATAACTTATAATGAACAAAGAAGAATATGCTGTAGAAGAAAAAATATATAAAAGTCAAGATGGACTAGAGATAAAAATAATACATTCAAACCCTAAACCCTAAACCTTAAATCTATAACTCCAAACTATAAACCCTCAACCCTAAACACTTAACCCTTAACCCTAAACCACAAACTCTAAACCCTAAACCCTAAACCCTAAATCCTAACCCCTAAACCTACAACTCAAAACCCTAAACCCTATCCCTAAACCTTAAACCCTAAACACTAAACCAAAACCCTTAAACCCTTAAACATAAGCCCTAACCCTAAATCTTAAAACCTAAATCATAAACCATAAACCATAAACCCAAAATAATAAACCCTAAACCCTAAACCCTAAACCCTATATCCTAAATCCTAAACCCTATAACCCGAAACAATAGACCCTATACCCTAAACCCTAAACCCTAAACCCTATATCCTAAATCCTAAACCCTAGAACCCTAAACAATAGACCATATGCCCTAAAGCCTAAACCTTAACACTAGACCCCCAAACCCTAAACCCTAAATCCTAAACTCAACACTCTAAACCCTAAACCTAAAATCTAAACACTAAACCAAAACCTAAACCCTAAACCCTAAACTCTAAATCTTAAACCCTAAACCCTAAACCCTAAATCCTAAATCCTAACCCTAAATCCTAAACCCTGAATCAAAAAATATAAACCCTAAACCCTAAACTACAAAGCCGAAATCCTAAACCCTAAATCAAAAAATATAAACCCTAAACCCTAAACTATAAACCCCAAACCCTAAAACATAAACACTAAAATATAAACCCTCAAACCTAAACTAAACCATAAATATTAAACCCTAAACCATAACCCTGAATGCTAAATCCTAAACCCTAAATCCAAACATTAAACCTTAAACTCTAAACCCCAAATCCTAAAGCCTAAACTCTAAACCATAAAGCCTAATTCCTAAACTCAAAACCATAAAAAATAATCCATAAACTCTAAACCGTAAACCCTAAACCCTAAACCCTAAATCTTAAATCTATAACTCCAAACTGTAAACCCTCAACCCTAAACACTTAACCCTAAACCCTAAACCACAAACTCTAAACCCTAAACCCTAAACCCTAAACCCTAAATCCTAACCCCTAAACCTACAACTCAAAAAATTAAACCCTAAAACCTATCCCTAAACCCTGAACCCTAACCACTAAACCAAAAGCCCTAAACCCTTACGATAAACCCTAACACTAAACCTTAAGCCATAAATCATAAACCCTAAACCCTAAATCCTAAATCCTAAACCATAAACCCTAAACCCTATATCCTAAATCCTAAACCCAATAACCCTAAACAATAGACCCTATACCCTAAACCATAAACCTAAACACTGAACCCCTAAACCCTAAACCCTAAATCCTAAACTCAACACTCTAAACCCCAAACCTAAAATCTAAACACTAAACCAAAAACTAAACCCTAAATCAAAACTCTAAATCTTAAACCCTAAACCCTAAATCCTAAATCCTAACCCGAAATCCTAAACCCTAAATCAAAAAATATAAACCCTAAACCCTAAATCAAAAAATATAAACCCTAAATCCTAAACTCTAAACCTTAAAGCCTAATCCCTAAACTCAAAACCATAAAAAATAATCCACAAATTCTAAACCGTAAACCCTAAACGCTAAACCCTAAACCTTAAATCTATAACTCCAAACTTTAAACCCTAAACACTAAACCCTAAACCATAAACCGCAAACTCTAAACCCTAAACCCTAAACCCTCAACCCTAAATCCTAACCCCTAAACCTACAACTCAAAACCCTAAACCCTAAACCCTATCCCTAAACCCTAAACCAAAAGCCTTAAACCCTTATCCGTAAACCCTAACCCTAAACCGTAAAGCCTAAATCTTAAACCCTAAACCCTAAACCCTAAATTCTAAACTCGAAACCCTAAACCCTAAACCCTATATCCTAAATCCTAAACCCTATAACCCTAAACAATAGACCCTACACCCTCAACCCTAAACCTAAACACTAAATCCCCAAACCTTAAACCCTAAATCCTAAACTCAACACTCTAAATCCTAAACCTAAAATCAAAACACTAAACGAAAGCATAAACCCTAAATCAAAACTCTAAATCTTAAACCGTAAACCCCAAACCCTAACTCCTAAATCCTAACCCTAAATCCTAAACCCTAAATTAAAAAACATAAACCCTAAACCCTAAACTATAAACCCTAAAGCCTAAAACATAAACACTAAAGCGTAAAGCCTCAAACCTAAACTAAACGATAAACATTAAACCCTAAACCCTAACCCTGAATGCTAAATCCTAAACCCTAAATCCAAACATTAAACCCTAAACCCTAAACCCCAAGCCTAAATCCTAAACTCTAAACCTTAAAGCCTAATCCCCAAATTCAAAACCATAAAAAATAATCCATAAATTCTAAACCGTAAACCGTCAGCCCTAAACCTTAAAATTTAAACCCTAAACCCTAAATCCTAAATCCTAAACCCTAAACCATGAACCATAAACTCTAAACCCTAAATCCTAAACCATAAATCCTAACCCCCAAACCTACAACTCAAAACCTTAAACCCTAAACCCTATCCCTAAACCCTAAACCCTAAACACTAAACCAAAAGCCCTAAACCCTAAACCATAAACCCTAACCCCAAACCTTAAATCCTAAATCTTAAACCCTAAACTCTCAACCCTAAATCCTAAACCCTAAACCCTATATCCTAATTCCTAAACCCTACAACCATAAACAATAGACCCTATACCCTAAACCCTAAACCTAAACACTAAACCCCCAAACCCTAAACCCTAAATCCTAAATCCTAAACAGAACACTCTAAACCCTAAACCTAAAATCTAAACACTAAACAAAAACCTAAACCCTAAATCAAAACTCTAAATCTTAAACCCTAAACCCTAAACCCTAAATCCTAAATCCTAGCCCTAAATCCTAAACCCTAAATCAAAAAATATAAACCATAAATCCTAAATCCTAGCCCTAAATCCTAAACCCTAAATCAAAAAATATAAACCCTAAACCCTAAAACATAAACCCTAAAACATAAACACTAAAACGTAAACCCTCAAACCTAAACTAAACCATAAACATTAAACCCTAAACCCTAACCCTGAATGCTAAATCCTAAACCCTAAATCCAAACATTACATCCTAAACCCTAAACCCCAAACCCTAAACCCAAAACCCTAAACACTAAACCTTAAACACTAAATGCTTAACCCTAAAACTTAAACCTTAAACTATAGATCCTAAACCTTAAACCTTAAACCCTAAACCCTAAACCCTAAACCCTAAACCAAAACCCTAAACCCTAAACCCGAAACCTTAAACCCTAAACCCTGTCCCTAAACCCTAAACCCTAAACACTAAACCAAAAGCCCTAAACCATTAACCATAAACCCTAACCCTAAAACCTTAAACACTAAATCTTAAACCCTAAACTCTCAACCCTAAACCCTAAACCCTAAACCCTATATCCTAAATCCTAAACCCTATAACCCTAAACAATAGACCCTATACCCTAAACCCTAAACCTAAACACTAAACCCCCAAACCCAAAACCCTAAATCCTAAACACAACACTCTAAACCCTAAACCTGAAATCTAAACACTAAACCAGAACCTAAACCCTAAACCAAAACTCTAAATCTTAAACCCTAAACTCTAAACCCTAAATCCTAAATCCAAACCCTAAATCCTAAACCCTAAATTAAAAAATATAAACCCTAAACACTAAACTATAAACCCTAAACCCTAAAACATTAAACCATAAACCCTAACCCCAAACCTATAATAAACCATAAACATTAAACCCTAAACCCTAACCCTGAACGCTAAATCCTAAACCCTAAATCCAAACATTACATCCTAAACCCTAAACCCCAAACCCTAAACCCAAAACCCTAAACTCTAAATGCTAAACCCTCAAACATAAACCTTAAACTGTAGACCCTAAACCCTAAATCTTAAACCCTAAAACCTAAACCCTAAACCTAAACCCTATACCCTAAACCCTAATCCTTAAACCCTAACACTAATCCTAAACCCTACATCCTTAATTCTAAATCAAAACTCTAAACCCTACACCTTAAACCCTAAACCCCAAATCCTAAACTCTAAACCATAAACACAAAATACTAAACCCACAACTTTAAACCCTAAACCCTAAACCACAAACTCTAAACCTTAAACCCTAAACCCTAAATCCTAAACCCTAAACCCTAAACCATGAACCATAAACTCTAAACCCTAAATCCTAACCCCTAAACCTATAGCTCAAAACCCTAAACCCTACACCCTATCCCTAAACACTAAACCCTAAACACTAAACCAAAAGCCTTAAACCCTTAACCATAAACCCTAACCCTGAACCATAAACCCTAAATCATAAACCCTAAACCCTAAACCCTAAACCCTAAATCCCAAACCCTAAACCCTAAACCCTAAACCCTAAACCCTAAACCCTATATCCTTAATCCTAAACCCTATAACCCTAAACAATAGACCTTATACACTAAACCCTAAACCAAAACACTAAACCCCCAAACCCTAAACCCTAAATCCTAAACTCAACACTCTAAACCCTAAACCTAAAATCTAAACACTAAACCAAAACCTAAACCCTAAACCCTAAACCCTAAACAAAACTCTAAATCTTAAACCCTAAACCCTAAATCCTAAATCCTAAATCCTAACCCTAAATCCTAAACCCTAAATCAAAAAATATAAACCCTAAACCCTAAACTATAAACCATAAACCCTAAAACATAAACACTAAAACGTAAACCCTCAAATCTAAACTAAATCATAAATATTAAACCCTAAACCCTAACCTTAAATGCTAAATACTAAATCGTGAATCCAAAATTAAACACTAAACCCTAAACCCCAAACCCTAAATCCTAAACTCTAAACATTAAAGCCTAATCCCTAAACTCAAAACCATAAAAAATAATCCATTAACTCTAAACCGAAAACCCTCAACCCTAAACCTTAAATCTATAACTCCAAACTTTAAACCCTAAACCCTAAACCCTTAATCCTAAACCCTAAATCCTAAACCCTAAATCCTACACCTTAAACCCTAAATCCTAAACCCTTAACCATAAACCCTAAATCCTAAACCCTAAACCCAACACCTTAAACCCTAAACCTTACACCTAAACCCTAAACCCTAAATCCTATATCCTCCATCCTAAACTATAAATGTTAAACCCTAAACCAAAAATCCTAAACTCTAAATGTCAAACCGTAAACTCTAAACCCTAAATGCAAACTATAACCCTAAACCATAAATCCTAAACCCTAAACCTTAATCCCTAAATCCTAAACCATGAACCCTAAACTCCAAACCCTAACACCCAAAACATAAATGCTAGATCCTAAACCATAAACCCTTAACCATAAACCTTAAACCTTCAACTCCAAACCCTAAACCCAAAACCCTAAACATTAAACCCTAAAGTCTAAATGCTAAACCCTAATAACCTAAACCGTAAACTGTAGACCCTAAACCCTAGACCCTATACCCTAAACCCTAAACCCTAAACCCTACACCCAAAACTCTAAACCCAAAATCCCAAACCCTAAAAACTAAACCCAAAACCCAAAACCCTAAAACTTAATACTTAAACCCTAAACCTTCAACCTACAACTCCAAACCCTAAATCCAAACTTTAAACCCTAAATCGTAAACCTAAACCCTAAATCCTAAACCCTAAACCCTAAACCCTAACGCTAATCCTAAACCCTAAATCATTAACTCTAAATCATAACTCTAAACCCTAAACCTCAAGCCCTGAACCCCAAATCCTAAACTCTAAATAATAAACACAAAATACAAAACACACAACCCTAAACCAGAAATCCTAAACCCTAAACCCTAAACACTAAATCCTAAACCCTAAACCCTAAACCATGAACCATAAACTCTAAACCCTAAACCCTAACCCCTAAACCCTAAATCCTAACCCCTAAACCTACAACTTGAAATCCTAAGCCCTAAACCCTATCCCTAAACCCTAAACCCTAAACACTAAACCAAAGGTCCTAAACCCTTCACCATAAACCCTAACCCTAAACCAACACTAAATCATAAATCCTAAACACTAAACCCTAATCCCTAAACCTTAAACCCTAAACCCTATATCATAAATCCTAAACCCTATAACCCTAAACAATAGACCCTATACCCTAAACCCTAAACCTAAACGCTAATCCCCCAAACCCTAAACCCAAAATCATAAACTCAACACTCTAAACCCTAAACCTAAAATCTAAACACTAAATCAAAACCTAAACCCTAAACCTTAAACCCTAAATCCTATATCCTAACCCAAAATCCTAAACCCTAAATCAAAAAATATAAACCCTAAACACTAAAGTATAAAACATAAACCCTAAAACATAAACACTAAAACGTAAACCCTCAAACCTAAACTAAACCATAAATATTAAACCCTAAACCCTAACCCTAAATGCTAAATCCTAAACCCTAAATCCAAACATTAAACCCTAAACCCTAAACTACAAACCCTAAATCCTAAACTCTAAACCTTAAAGCCTAATCCCTAAACTTAAAACCATAAAAAATAATCCATAAACTCTAAACCGTAAACCCTAAACCCTAAACCTTAAACCTTAAATCTATAACTCCAAACTTTAAACCCTAAATCCTAAACCCTAAAACCTAAACCCTTAACCATAAACCCTAAATCCTCAACCCTAAACATTACACCCTAAACCCTAAATGTTAAACCCAAACCCTAAACCCTAAATCCTATATCCTCCATCCTAAACTCTAAATGTTAAACCCTAAACCAAAAATCCTAAACTCTAAATGTGAAACCCTAAACTCTAAACCCTAAATCCAAACTTTAAACCCTAAACCAAAAATCCTAAACCCTAAACCACAAATCCTAAACCCCTAAATCAAAACTTTAAACCCTAAACCATAAATCCTAAACCCTAAACCACAAATCCTAAACCTTAAACCCTAAACTCCAAACCCTAACACCCAAAACCTAAATGCTAGACCCTAAACCATAAACCCTTAACCATAAACCTTAAACCTATAACTCCAAACCCTAAACCCAAAACCTAAACCCTAAACCCTAAACTCTAAATGTTAAACCCTAATAACCTATACCTTAAACTGTAGACCCTAAACACTAAACCCTAAGCCATAAACCACAAACTCTAAACTCTAAACCCTAAACCCTTAGCCCTAAATCCTAAACCCTAAACCTACAACTCAAAACCCTAAACCCTATCCCTAAACCCTAAACCCTAAACCCTAAACCAAAAGCCCTAAACCATTAACCGTAAACCCTAACCCTAAACCTTAAAACCTAAATCTTAAACCCTAAACTCTAAACCCTATATCCTAAACCCAAAACCCAAAACCCTAAACCCTATATCATAAATCCTAAACCCTATACCCCTAAACAATAGACCCTATACCCTCAACCCTAAACCTAAACACTAAACCCCCAAACCCTAAACCCTAAATCCTAAACTCAACACTCTAAACCCTAAACCTAAAATCAAAACACTAAACCAAAACATAAACCCTAAATCAAAACTATAAATCTTAAACCCTAAACCCTAAACTCTATAACCTAAATCCTAACCCAAAATCCTAAACCCTAAATCAAAAAATATAAACCCCAAACCCTAAACTATAAACCCTAAACCCTAAAACATAAACACTAAAACGTAAACCCTTAAACCTAAACTAAACAATAAACATTAAACCCTAAACCCAAACCCTGAAAGCTAAATCCTAAAGCCTAAATCCAAACATTAAACCCTAAACAATAAACCCCAAGCCTAAATCCTAAACTCTAAACCTTAAAGCCTAATCCCTAAATTCAAAACCATAAAAAATAATCCGTAAACTCTAAACCGTAAACCCTAAACCCTAAACCTTAATTCTTAAACCCTAAACCCTAAATCCTAAACCCTAAACCCTAAACCATGAACCATAAACTCTAAACACTAAATCCTAAACCCTAAATCCTAACCCGTAAACCTATAACTCAAAACCCTAAACACTAAACCCTATCCCTAAACCCTAAACCCTAAACACCAAAACCAAAAGCCCTAAACCCTTAACCATTAACCCTAACCCTAAACCTTAAGCCCTAAATCTTAAACCCTAAACCCTAAACCCTCAATCCTAAACCCTAAACCCTAAACCCTATACCCTATATCCTAAATCCTAAACCCTATAACCCTAAACAATAGACCCTATACCCTAAACACTAAACCCCCAAACCCCTAAACACAACACTCTAAACCCTAAACCTAAAATCTAAACGCTAAACCAAAACCTAAACCCTAAATCAAAATTCTAAATCTTAAACCCTAAACCTTAAACCCTAAATCCTAAATCCTAACCCTAAATCCTAAACCCTAAATCAAAAAATATAAACCCCAAAACATAAACACAAAAATGTAAAGCCTCAAACCTATACTAAACCATAAACATTAAACCCTAAACCCTAACCCTGAACTTTAAATCCTAAACCCTAAATCCAAACATTACATCCTAAACCCTAAACCCCAAAACCTAAATCCTAAACTCTAAACCTTAAAGCCAAATCCCTAAAGTCAAAACCATAAAAAATAATCCATAAAGTCTAAACCGTAAACCCTAAACCTTAAATCTATAACTCCAAACTTTAAACCCTAAACCCTAAACCCTTACCCATAAACCCTAAACCCTAAACCCTAAATCCAAAATTTAAATCCTACACCATAAATTCGAAACCCTAAACCCTAAACCATAAACCCTCAACTCCAAACCCTAACACCCAAAACCTAAATGCTAAACCTTAACCCATAAACCCTTAACCATATACCTTAAAGCTATAACTCCAAACCCTAATCCCAAAACCCTAAACATTAAACCTTAAACACTAAATGCTAAACCCTAAAACTTAAACCTTAAATTATAGACCCTAAACCTTAAACCTTAAACCCTAAAACCTAAACCCTAAACCTTAAATCCTAACAATAATCCTAAACCCTAAATCATTAACTCTAAATAAAAACTCTAAACCCTAAACCTCAAACCCTAAACCCCAAATACTAAATCATAAACACAAAATACTAAACCCACGACTTTAAACCCTAAACCCAAAACCACAAACTCTAAACCTTAAACCCTAAACCCTAAATCCTAAACCCTAAACCCTAAACCATGAACCATAAACTCTAAACCCTAAATCCTAACCCCTAAATCCTAACCCCTAAACCTACAACTCGAAACCCTAAACCCTACACCCTATCCCTAAACCCTAAACCCTAAACACTAAACCAAAAGCCCTAAACCCTTAACCATAAACCCTAACCCTAAACCATAAACACTAAATCATAAATCCTAAACCGTAAACCCTAAACCCTAAACCCTAAAGCCTAAACCCTAAACCCTAAACCCTAAACCCTATATCCTAAATCCTAAACCCTATAACCCTAAACAATAGACCCTATACCCTAAACCATAAACCAAAACACTAAACCCCCAAACCCTAAACCCTAATTCCTAAACTCAACACTCTAAACCCTAAACCTAAAATCTAAACACTAAACCAAAACCTAAACCCTAAACCCTAAATCCTAAATCCTAAATCCTAACCCTAAATCCAAAACCCTAAATCAAAAAATATAAACACTAAACACTAAACTATAAACCATAAACCCTAAAACATAAACACTAAAAAGTAAACCCTCAAACCTAAACTAAATCATAAATATTAAACCCTAAACCCTAACCCTAAATGCTAAATACTAAATCGTAAAACCAAAATTAAACACTAAACCCTAAACACCAAACCCTAAATCCTAAACTCTAAACATTAAAGCCTAATCCCTAAACTCAAAACTATAAAAAATAATCCATAAACTCTAAATCGTAAACCGTAAACCCTCAACCCTAAACCTTAAATCTATAACTCCAAACTTTAAACCCTAAACCCTTAACCCTTAACCATAAACCCTAAATCCTACACCCTAAACCCTACACCTTAAACCCTAAACCCTAAACCCTTAACCATAAACCCTAAATCCTACACCCTAAACCCTACACCTCAAACCCTAAACCTTACACCTAAACCCTAAACACTAAATTCTATATCCTCCATCCTAAACTACAAATGTTAAACCCTAAACCAAAAATCCTAAACTCTAAATGTTAAACCGTAAACTCTAAACCCTAAATGCAAACTTTAAACCCTAAACCATAAATCCTAAACCCTAAACCTTAAGCCCTAAATCCTGAACCATGAACCCTAAACTCCAAACCCTAACACCCAAAACCTAAATGCTAGATTCTAAACCATAAACCCTTAACCGTAAACCTTAAACCTTCAACTCCAAACCCTAAACCCAAAACCCTAAACATTAAACCCTAAAATCTAAATGCTAAACCCTAATAACCTAAACCTTAAATTGTAGACCCTAAACCCTAAACCCTACAACCAAAACTCTAAACCCGAAATCCCAAACCCTACAAGTTAAACCCAAAACCCTAAACCCTAAAACTTAATACTTAAACCCTAAACCTTCAACCAACAACTCCAAACCCTACATCCAAACTTTAAACCCTAAACCCTAAACCCTAAACCCTAAACCTAAACCCTAAATCCTAAACCCTAAACCTTAAACCCTAATACTAATCCTAAACCCTAAATCATTAACTCTAAATCATAACTCTAAACCCTAAACCTCAAACCCTGAACCCCAAATCCTAAACTCTAAATCATAAACACAAAATACAAAACATACAACCCTAAACCCTAAACCCTAAACCCTAAACCCTAAATCCTAACCCCTAAACCTACAACTCAAAACCCTAAACACTAAACCCTATCCCTAAATCCTAAACACTAAACACTAAACCCAAGGTCCTAAACCCTTCACCATAAACCCTAACCCTAAACCAACACTAAATCATAAATCCTAAACGC
This sequence comes from Solanum pinnatisectum, assembly GCA_035578085.1. NCBI lineage: Eukaryota > Viridiplantae > Streptophyta > Magnoliopsida > Solanales > Solanaceae > Solanum > Solanum pinnatisectum. The sequence goes on along the minus strand of JAWPEI010000033.1, from coordinate 646,867 downwards.
TAAACTCTAAATCGTAAAACCCTAAACCCTAAACCCTATATCATAAATCCTAAACCCTATAACCCTAAACAATAGACCCTATACCCTAAACCCTAAACCTAAATGCTAAACCCCAAAACCCTAAACCCAAAATCCTAAACTCAACACTCTAAACCCTAAACCTAAAATCTAAACACTAAACCAAAACCCAAACCCTAAACCTTAAACCCTAAACCCTAAATCAAAACTCTAAATCTTTAACCCTAAACCTTAAACCCTAAATCCTAAATCCTAACCCTAAATCCTAAACCCTAAATCAAAAAATATAAACCCTAAATGCTAAACTATAAAACATAAACCCTAAAACATAAACACTAAAACTTAAACCCTCAAACCTAAACTAAACCATAAATATTAAACCCTAAACCCTAACCCTAAATGCTAAATCCTAAACCCTAAATCCAAATATTAAACCCTAAACCCTAAACTCCAAACCCTTAATCCTAAACTCTAAACCTTAAAGCCTAATCCATCAACTCAAAAGCATAAAAAATAATCCATAAACTCTAAACCGTAAACCGTAAACCCTAAACCCTAAACCTTAAATCTATAACTCCAAACTTTAAACCCTAAATCCTAAACCCTAAACCCTAAACCCTTAACCATAAACCCTAAATCCTAAACCCTAAACCCTACACCCTAAACCCTAAATGTTAAACCTAAACCCTAAACCCTAAATCCTATATCCCCCATCCTAAACTCTAAATGTTAAACCTTAAACCAAAAATCCTAAACTCTAAATGTGAAACCCTAAACTCTAAACCCTAAGTCCAAACTTTAAACCCTAAACCCTAAACCATAAATCCTAAACCTTAAACCCTAAACTCCAAACCCTAACACCCAAAACCTAAATCATAGACCCTAAAACCATAAACCCTTAACCATAAACCTTAAACCTACAATTCCAAACCTTAAACCCAAAACTAAACCCTAAACCCAAAACTCTAAATGCTAAACCCTAATAACCTATACCTTAAACTGTAGACCCTAAACCCTAAACTCTATACCCTAAACCCTAAATCCTAAACTCTACACCCAAAACCCTCAACTCAAAATCCCAAACCCTAAAACTAAACCCAAAACCCTAAACCCAGAAACTTAATACTTAAACCCTAAACCTTCAACCTATAACTCCAAACCGTAAATCCAAACTTTAAACCCTAAAACGTAAAGCCTAAACCCTATACCTAAACACTAAACCCTAAACCCTAAACCTTAAACCCTAAAACTAATCCTAAACCCTAAATCATTAACTCTAAATCAAAACTCTATACCCTAAACCTAAAACCCTAAACCCCAAATCCTAAAGCCTAAATCATAAACACAAAATACTAAGCTCACAACCCTAAACCCTAAACCCTAAACCACAAACTCTAAACCCTAAACCCTAAACCCTAACCCCTAAACCTACAACTTGAAACCCTAAACCCTAAACCCTATTCCTAAACCCTAAACCCTAAACCCTAAACCCTTCACCATAAGCCCTAAACCCTTAACCATAAACCGTAACCCTAAACCTTAAACCCTAAATCATAAACCCCAAACCCTTAATCCTAGACCCTAAACCCTAAATCCTAAACCCTAAACCCTAAACCCTATAAACTTCAACAATAGACCCTATACACTAAAACATATACCTAAACACTAAACCCCCAAACCCCAAACCCTAAATCCTAAACTCAACACTCTAAACCCTAAACCTAAAATCTAAACACTAAAACCTAAACCTAAACCCTAAATAAAAACTCTAAATCTTAAACCCTAAACCCTAAGCCCTAAATCCTAAATCTTACCCCTAAATCCTAAACCCAAAATCAAAAAATATAAACCCTAAACCCTAAACTATACACCCTAAACCCTAAAACATAAACACTAAAATGTAAACCGTCAAACCTAAACCAAACCATAAACATTAAACCCTAAACCCTAACCCTAAACGCTAAATCCTAAACCCTAAATCCAAACATTAAACCCTAAACCCTAAACCCCAAACCTTAAATCCTAAACTCTAAACCTTAAAGCCTAATCCCTAAACTCAAAACCATAAAAAACTAATCCATAAACTCTAAACCGTAAACCCTAAACCCTAAACCTTAAATCTATAACTCCAAACTTTAAACCCTAAACCATAAACCCTAAATCCTAAACCCTAAACCCTAAACCCTACACCCTAAACCCTAAACCTTACACCTAAACCCTAAACCCTAAATCCTATATCCTCCATCCTAAACTCTAAATGTTAAACCCTAAACCCTAAATCCTAAGCCCAAAACCTACAACTCAAACACCTAAAGCCTAAACCCTGAACTCTAAACCCTAAACCCTACACACTAAAACATGAACCCAAAACCCTAAACCCTAAACGCTAAAAACCAAACCTTAAACCCTAAACCATAAACCATAAACACTAAACCCTCAACCCTAACCCCTAAACAGTAAATCTACAACTCAAAAGCCAAAACCATAAACCTTAAAACCTAACACCTAAACCCTAAACCCTTAACCATAAACGCTAAATCCTAAACCCTTAACCCTACACCCTAAACAATAAACTCTACACCTAAACCCTAAACCCTAAACCTCAAACCCTAAATACTAAACTCTAAACCTTAAAGCCTAATCCCTAAACTCAAAACCATAAAAAATAATCCTTAAACTCTAAACCGTAAACCCTAAACATTAAATCTATAACTCCAAACATTAAACCCTAAACCCTAAACATTACACATAAACCCTAAACCCTAAATCCTAAACTCTAAACACCAAACCCTAAACCCTAAACTCTAAACCCCAAACCCTAAACACTAAACCATAAACCCTAAACCCTAAACCCTAACACCAAACCTTAAACCCTAAACCATAAACCATAAACTCTATACCCTCAACCCTAACCCCTAAACCGTAAATCTACAACTCAAAACCTTAAACCCTAAACCTTAAAACCTAACACCTAAACCATAAACCCTTAACCATAAACCCTAAATCCTAAACTATAAACCCTACACCCTAAACAATAAACCCTACACCTAAACCCTAAATCCTATATCCTCCATCCTAAACTCTAAATGTTAAATCCTAAACCAAAAATCCTAAACACTAAATGTTAAACCCTAAACTCTAAACCCTAATTCCAAACCATAAACCCTAAACCCTAAACCATAAACCCTAAATCCTAAACCATAAACCCTAAACTCCAAACCCTAACACCCAAAACCTGAATGCTAGACCCTTAACCATAAACCATTAACCATAAACCTTAAACCTACAACTCCAAACCCTAAACCCAAAACCCTAAACCCTAAACCCTAAACCTTAAAGCCTAACACTAATCCTAAACCCTAAAATCCAAACTCTAAACCCTAAATCCTAAATCCTAAACCCTACAACCCTCAACAATAGACCCTATACCCTAAACCATATACCTAAACACTAAACCCCCAAACCCTAAACCCTAAATCCTAAACTCAACACTCTAAACCCTAAACATAAAATCTAAACACTAAACCTAAACCTAAACCCTAAATCAAAACTCTAAATCTTAAACCCTAAACCCTAAACCCTAAACCCTAAACCCTAAATCCTAAACCCTAAACCCTAAACCCTAAACCCTATATCCTAAATCCTAAACCCTATAACCCGAAACAATAGACCCTATACCCTAAACCCTAAACCAAAACACTAAACCCCCAAACCCTAAACCCTAAATCCTAAACCATGAACCCTAAACCCTAAACCCTAAATCCTAAATCCTAACCATAAATCCTAAACCCTAAATCAAAAAATATAAACACTAAACCCTAAACTATAAACCATAAACACTAAAAAATAAACCCTCAAACCTAAACTAAATCATAAATATTAAACCCTAAACCCTAACCCTAAATTCTAAATACTAAATCGTAAATCCAAAATTAAACACTAAACCCTAAACCCCAAACCCTAAATCCTAAACTCTAAACATTAAAGCCTAATCCCTAAACTCAAAACCATAAAAAATAATCCATAAACTCTAAACCGTAAATCGTAAACCCTCAACCCTAAACCTTAAATCTATAACTCCAAACTTGAAACCCTAAACCCTAAACCCTTAACCATAAACCCTAAATCCTACACCCTAAACCCTACACCTCAAACCCTAAACCTTACACCTAAACCCTAAACACTAAATCCTATATCCTCCATCCTAAACTACAAATGTTAAACCTTCAACCAAAAATCCTAAACTCTAAATGTTAAACCGTAAACTCTAAACCCTAAATGCAAACTTTAAACCCTAAACCATAAATCCTAAACCCTAAACCTTAAGCCCTAAATCCTGAACCATGAACCCTAAACTCCAAACCCTAACACCCAAAACCTAAATGCTAGATTCTAAACCATAAACCCTTAACCATAAACCTTAAACCTTCAACTCCAAACCCTAAACCCAAAATCTTAAACATTAAACCCTAAAATCTAAATGCTAAACCCTAATAACCTAAACCTTAAACTGTAGACCCTAAACCCTAAACCCTATACCCTAAACCCTAAACCCTATACCTAAAACTCTAAACCCAAAATCCCAAACCCTAAAAACTAAACCCAAAACCCTAAACCCTAAAATTTAATACTTAAACCCTAAACCTTCAACCTACAACTCCAAACCCTAAATCCAAACTTTAAACCCTAAAACCTAAACCCTAAACCCTAAACCTAAACCCTAAATCCTAAACCCTAAACCTAAACCCTAAATCCTAAACCCTAAACCTTAAACGCTAACACTAATCCTAAACCCTAAATCATTAACTCTAAATCATAACTCTAAACCCTAAACCTCAAATCCTGAACCCCAAATCCTAAACTCTAAATCATAAACACAAAATACAAAACACACAACCCTAAACCCTAAACCCGAAACCCTAAACCACAAACTCTACACCCTAAACCCTAAATCCTAAATCCTAAACCCTAAACCCTAAACCATGAACCATAAACTCTAAACCCTAAACCCTAAATCCTAACCCCTAAACGTATAACTCAAAACCCTAAACCCTAAACCCTAAACACCAAACCTTAAACTCTAAACCATAAACCTTAAACTCTAAACCCTCAACCATAAACCCTAAATCCTAAACCATAGACCCTACACCCTAAATAATAAACCCTACACCTAAACCCTAAATCCTATATCCTCCATCCTAAACTCTAAATGTTAAATCCTAAACCAAAAATCCTAAACACTAAATGTTAAACCCTAAACTCTAAACCCTAAATCCAAACTTTAAACCCTAAACCATAAACCCTAAACCCTAAATCATAAGCCCTAAATCCTAAACCATAAACCCTAAACTCCAAACCCTAACACCCAAAACCTAAATGCTAGACCCTTAACCATAAACCACTAACCATAAACCTTAAACCTACAACTCCAAACCCTAAACCCTAAACCCTAATCCTTAAAGTCCAACACTAATCATAAACCCTAAATCCAAACTCTAAACCCTAAACCCTAAATCCTAAATCCTAAAACCTAAACCCTATAACCCTCAACAATAGACCCTATACCCTAAACCATATACCTAAAGACTAAACCCCCAAACCCTAAACCCTAAATCCAAAACTCAACACTCTAAACCCTAAACCAAAAATCTAAACACTAAACCTAAACCTAAACCCTAAATCAAAAGTCTAAATCTTAAACCCTAAACCCTAAACCCAAAACCCAAAACCCTAAACCCAAAACCCTAAACCCTAAAACATAAACATTAAATTCTAGACCCTAAACCCTAAACCCTAAATCCTAAACACTAAACCAAAATCCTAAAACCTAAACCCTAAACCTTAAACCCTAATCCTAAACACTAAATGCTTAACTCTAAACCCTAATCCCCAAATCCTAAACTCTAAACCCTAAACACAAAATACTTAGCCTTTGACCCTAAGCCCTAAACCATAAACCCAAAACGCTAAATGATAAACCCTAAACCCAAAACTCTAATCCCTAAACCCTAAACCCTAAACTATATTCCTAATCCTAAACCCTAAATCAATACTCTAAACCCTAAACCTTAAACCCTAAACCCCAAATCCTAAACTCTAAACCCTAAACACGAAATACTAAACCCTAAACCCAAAACCCTAAATGATAAACCCTAAACCCAAATCTCTAAACAGTAAACCCTAAATCGTTAATCAAAACTCTAAACCCTAAACCCTAAATCCTAAATTCTATACCCTAAATGCTAAATACTAAACCCTAAACTTCAAACCCTAAACCCTGAAGCCATAATCCTAAATTCAAAACCCTAATTTGTAAACCCTATACCCTAAACCCAAAACCCAAAATCTACAACTAGAACCCCTAAACACTAAATCCTAAACTCTAAACCCTAAACCCTAAACACTAAACCCTAAACCCAAAACCCTAAACCATAAACCCAAAACCCAAAACGATAAGCCCTAAACCCAAATCTCTCAATCCTAAACCCTAAACCCTAAATCAAAACTTTAAACCATAAACCTTAAACCCTAAAACCTAAATCCTAAACTCTATACCCTAAACCATAAAACCTTAACCATAAACCTTAAACCTACAACTCCAAACCCTAAACCCTAAACCCAAAACTTTAAAACGTAAACCCTAAAGGCATAATCCTAAACTCAAAACCCTAAATAATAAACCCTATACCCTAAACCCTAAACCCAAAACCTACAACTCGAACCCCTAAAGCCTAAATCCTAAACTTTAAACCCTAAACCCTAAACACTAAACCATAAATCCTAAACCCTAAACCATAAACCATAAACCATAAACTCTAAACCCTAAACCCTAAACCTACAACTCGAAACCCTAAACACTAAACACAAAACCAAAAACATTAAACCTTAAAGCCTAACACCTAAACCCTAAACCCTTAACCATAAACCCTAAATCCTAAACCCTACACCTAAACCCTAAACCCTAAATCCTATATCCTCAATCCTAAACTCTAAATGTTAAACCCTAAACCACAAATCCTAAACCCTAAATGTTAAACCCTAAACCCTACACCCTAAACCCTAAACACTAAACCATAAACCCAAAACCCTAAACGATAAGCCATAAACCCAAATCTCTAAACCCTAAACCATAAACCCTAAATCAAAACTCTAAACCCTAAACTTTAAACCCTAAACCCGAAATCCTAAACTCTATACCCTAAACCATAAACCCTTAACCATAAACCTTAAACCTACAACTCCAAACCCTAAACCCAAAACCCTAAACTTCAAACCCTAAACCCTAAAGCCATAATCCTAAACTCAAAACCCTAAACCCTAAACAGTAAGCCATAAACCCTAAACACTAAACCAAAATCCTAAACCCTAAACCCTAAACCATAACCCTAAACCCTAAATCCTTAACTCTAAACCATAAACCTCAAACCCTAATCCCCAAATCCTAAACTCTAAACCCTAAACACAAAATACTAAATCCTCAACCCTACACCCTAAACCATAAACCCAAAACCCTAAATGATAAACCCTAAATCCAAAACTATAATCCCTAAACCCTAAACCCACCCTAAATCCTAAACCCTAAACTATATTCCTAATCCTAAACCTTAAATCAATACTCTAAACCCTAAACCTTAAACCCTAAACCCCATATCCTAAACTCTAAACCCTAAAGACAAAATACTAAACCCTAAATCCAAAATCCTAAAACCTAAACCCTAAACCCAAAACCCTAAACGATAAACCCTAAACCCAAATCTCTAAACCCTAAACCCTAAACCCAAAATCAAAACTCTAAACCCTAAATCCTAAACACTAAACCAAAACCCTAAATCCAAAACCCTAAACCCTAAAACATAAACATTAAACTCTAGACCCTAAACCCTAAACCCTAAATCCTAAACACTAAACCAAAATCCTAAACCCTAAACCCTAAACCCAAAACCCTAAACCCTAAACCCTAATCCTAAACACTAAATGCTTAACTCTAAACCCTAAATCTCAAACCCTAATCCCCAAATCCTAAACTCTAAACCCTAAACACAAAATACTTAGCCTTCAACCCTAAACCCTAAACCATAAACCCAAAACGCTAAACGATAAACCCTAAACCCAAAACTCTAATCACCTAAACCCTAAACCCACCCTAAACCCTAAACTATATTCCTAATCCTAAACCCTAAATCAATACTCTAAACCCTAAACCTTAAACCCTAAACCCAAATCCTAAATTCTAAACCCTAAACACGAAATACTAAACCTTAAACCCAAAACCCTAAACGATAAACCCTAAACCCAAATCTCTAAACAGTAAACCCTAAATCGTAAATCAAAACTCTAAACCCTAAACCTTAAACCCTAAACCCTAAATCCTAAATTCTATATCCTAAATGCTAAATACTAAACCCTAAACTTCAAACCCTAAACCCTAAAGCCATAATCCTAAACTCAAAACCCTAATTTGTAAACCCTATACCCTAAACCCAAAAACCAAAACCTACAACTAGAACCACTAAACACTAAACCCTAAACTCTAAACCCTAAACCCTAAACCCAAAACCCTAAACCATAAACCCAAAACCCAAAACGATAAGCCCTAAACCCAAATCTCTCAATCCTAAACCCTAAACCCTAAATCAAAACTTTAAACCCTAAACCTTAAACCCTAAACCCTAAATCCTCAACTCTATACCCTAAACCATAAAACCTTAACCATAAACCTTAAACTTACAACTCCAAACCCTAAACCCTAAACCCAAAACTTTAAAACGTAAACCCTAAAGCCTTAATCCTAAACTCAAAACCCTAAATCATAAACCCTATACCCTAAACCCTAAACCCAAAACCTACAACTCGAACCCCTAAAGCCTAAATCCTAAACTCTAAACCCTAAACCCTAAACACTAAACCGTAAACCCTAAACCCTATACCATAAACCATAAACCATAAACTCTAAACCCTAAACCCTAAACCTACAACTCGAAACCCTAAACACTAAACACAAAACCAAAAACATTAAACCTTAAAGCCTAACACCTAAACCCTAAACCCTTAACCATAAACCCTAAATCCTAAACCCTAAACCATAAACCCTACACCTAAACCCTAAACCCTAAATCCTATATCCTCAATCCTAAACACTAAATGTTAAACACTAAACCACAAATACTAAACCCTAAATGTTAAACCCTAAACACTACACCCTAAACCCTAAACACTAAACCATAAACCCAAAACCCCACGATAGGCTCTAAACCCAAATCTCTAAACCCTAAACCCTAAACCCTAAATCTAAACTCTAAACCCTAAACTTTAAACCCTAAACCCTAAATCCTAAACTCTATACCTTAAACCATAAACCCTTAACCAAAAACCTTAAACCTACAACTCCAAACCCTAAACCCTAAACCCTAAACTTCAAACCCTAAACACTAAAGCCATAATCCTAAACTCAAAACCCTAAACCCTAAACACTAAGCCATAAACCCTAAACACTAAACCAAAATCCTAAACCCTAAACCCTAAACCCTAATCCTAAACCCTAAATCCTTAACTCTAAACCATAAACCTCAAACCCTAATCCCCAAATCCTAAACTCTAAACCCTAAACACAAAATACTAAATCCTCAACCCAAAACCCTAAACCATAAACCCAAAACCCTAAATGATAAACCCTAAATCCAAAACTCTAATCCCTAAACCCTAAACCCACCCTAAATCCTAAACCCTAAACTATATTCCTAATCCTAAACCCTAAATCAATACTCTAAACCCTAAACCATAAACCCTAAACCCCATATCCTAAACTCTAAACCCTAAAGACAAAATACTAAACCCTAAACCCAAAATCCTAAAACCTAAACCCTAAACCCAAAACCCTAAACGATAAACCCTAAACCCAAATCTCTAAACCCTAAACCCTAAACCCAAAATCAAAACTCTAAACCCTAAATCCTAAACACTAAACCAAAATCCTAAACACTAAACCCTAAACCCTAAACCCAAAACCCTAAACCCTAAAACATAAACATTAAACTCTAGACCCTAAACCCTAAACCCTAAATCCTAAACACTAAACCAAAATCCTAAACCCTAAACCCTAAACCCAAAACCCTAAACCCTAAACCCTAATCCTAAACACTAAATGCTTAACTCTAAACCCTAAATCTCAAACCCTAATCCCCAAATCCTAAACTCTAAACCCTAAACACAAAATACTTAGCCTTCAACCCTAAACCCTAAACCATAAACCCAAAACGCTAAACGATAAACCCTAAACCCAAAACTCTAATCACCTAAACCCTAAACCCACCCTAAACCCTAAACCCTAAACTATATTCCTAATCCTAAACCCTAAATCAATACTCTAAACCCTAAACCTTAAACCCTAAACCCCAAATCCTAAACTCTAAACCCTAAACACGAAATACTAAACCCTAAACCCAAAACCCTAAACGATAAACCCTAAACCCAAATCTCTAAACAGTAAACCCTAAATCGTAAATCAAAACTCTAAACCCTAAACCTTAAACCCTAAACCCTAAATCCTAAACTCTATACCCTAAATGCTAAATACTAAACCCTAAACTTCAAACCCTAAACCCTGAAGCCATAATCCTAAACTCAAAACCCTAATTTGTAAACCCTATACCCTAAACCCAAAACCCAAAACCTACAACTAGAACCACTAAACACTAAACCCTAAACTCTAAACCCTAAACCCTAAACACTAAACCCTAAACCCAAAACCCTAAACCATAAACCCAAAACCCAAAACGATAAGCCCTAAACCCAAATCTCTCAATCCTAAACCCTAAACCCTAAATCAAAACTTTAAACCCTAAACCTTAAACCCTAAACCCTAAATCCTCAACTCTATACCCTAAACCATAAAACCTTAACCATAAACCTTAAACCTACAACTCCAAACCCTAAACCCTAAACCCAAAACTTTAAAACGTAAACCCTAAAGCCTTAATCCTAAACTCAAAACCCTAAATCATAAACCCTATACCCTAAACCCTAAACCCAAAACCTACAACTCGAACCCCTAAAGCCTAAATCCTAAACTCTAAACCCTAAACCCTAAACACTAAACCATAAACCCTAAACCCTAAACCCTATACCATAAACCATAAACCATAAACTCTAAACCCTAAACCCTAAACCTACAACTCGAAACCCTAAACACTAAACACAAAACCAAAAACATTAAACCTTAAAGCCTAACACCTAAACCCTAAACCCTTAACCATAAACCCTAAATCCTAAACCCTAAACCATAAACCCTACACCTAAACCCTAAACCCTAAATCCTATATCCTCAATCCTAAACACTAAATGTTAAACACTAAACCACAAATACTAAACCCTAAATGTTAAACCCTAAACACTACACCCTAAACCCTAAACACTAAACCATAAACCCAAAACCCTAAACGATAAGCCCTAAACCCAAATCTCTAAACCCTAAACCCTAAACCCTAAATCAAAACTCTAAACCCTAAACTTTAAACCCTAAACCCTAAATCCTAAACTCTATACCCTAAACCATAAACCCTTAACCAAAAACCTTAAACCTACAACTCCAAACCCTAAACCCTAAACCCTAAACTTCAAACCCTAAACACTAAAGCCATAATCCTAAACTCAAAACCCTAAACCCTAAACACTAAGCCATAAATCCTTAACTCTAAACCATAAACCTCAAACCCTAATCCCCAAATCCTAAACTCTAAACCCTAAACACAAAATACTAAATCCTCAACCCTAAACCATAAACCATAAACCCAAAACCCTAAATGATAAACCCTAAATCCAAAACTCTAATCCCTAAACCCTAAACCCACCCTAAATCCTAAACCCTAAACTATATTCCTAATCCTAAACCCTAAATCAATACTCTAAACCATAAACCATAAACCCTAAACCCCATATCCTAAACTCTAAACCCTAAAAGACAAAATACTAAACCCGAAACCCAAAATCCTAAAACCTAAACACTAAACCCAAAACCATAAACGATAAACCCTAAACCCAAATCTCTAAACCCTAAACCCTGAATCCAAAATCCTAAAACCTAAACCCTAAACCCAAAACGCTAAACGATTAACCCTAAACCCAAATCTCTAAACCCTAAACCCTAAACCCAAAATCAAAACTCTAAACCCTTAATCGTAAAGACTAAACACACAACCCTAAACACTAAACCCTAAACACATAACCCTAAACCCCAAATCCAAAACCCTAAACCCTAAAACATAAATATTAAACTCTAGACCCTAAGCCCTAAACCCTAAATCCTAAACACTGAACCAAAATCCTAAACCCTAAACCCCAAACCCAAAACCCTAAAACCTAAACACTAATCCTAAACACTAAACGCTTAACTCTAAACCCTAAATCTCAAACCCAAATCCCCAAATCCTAAACTTTGAACCCTAAACACAAGATACTTAGCCTTCAACCCTAAACCCTAAATCATAATCCCAAAACGCTAAACGATAAACCCTAAACCCAAAACTCTAATCACCTAAACCTTAAACCCACCCTAAACCCTAAACCCTAAACTATATTCCTAATCCTAAACCCTAAATCAATACTCTAAACCCTAAACCTTAAACCCTAAACCCCAAATCCTAAACTCTAAACCCTAAACACGAAATACTAAACCCTAAACCCAAAAGCCTAAAGCCAAATCTCTAAACACTAAACCCTAAATCATAAATCAAAACTCTAAACCCTAAACATTATATCCTAAATCCTAAATTCTATACCCTAAATGCTAAATACTAAACCCTAAACCCTATATCCTAAATCCTAAACCCTATAATCCTAAGCAATAGACCCTATACCCTAAACCCTAAACCTAAACACTAAAATCCCAAACCGTAAACCCTAAATCCTAAATTCAACACTCTAAACCCTAAACCTAAAATCTAAACACTAAACCAAAACCTAAACCCTAAACCCTAAATCAAAACTCTAAATCTTAAACCCTAAACCCTAAACCCTAAACCTAAATCCTAACCCTAAATCGTAAACCCTAACTCAAAAAATATAAACCCTAAACCCTAAACTATAAACCATAAACCCTAAACCCTAAACTATAAACCATAAACCCTAAAACATAAACACTAAAACGTAAACCTTCAAACCTAAACTAAACCATAAATATTAAACCCTAAACCCTAACCCTAAATGCTAAATCCTAAACCCTAAACCTATACAATAAACCTTAAACCCTAAACCCCAAACCCTAAATCCTAAACTCTAAACCTTAAAGCCTAATCCATAAGCTCAAAACCATTAAAAATAATCCATAAACTCTAAACCGTAAACCCTAAACCGTAAACCCTAAACCTTAAATCTATAACTCCAAACTTTAAACCCTAAACCTTAAACCCTAAACCCTCAAGCATAAACCCTAAATCCTAAACCCTAAACCCTACACCCTGAACATTAAACCTTACACCTAAATCCTATATCCTCCATCATAAACTCTAAATGTTAAACCCTAAACCAAAAATCCTAAACTCTAAATGTTAAACCCTAAACTCTAAACCCTAAATCCAAGCTTTAAACCCTAAACCATCAATCCTAAACCTTAAATCCTAAACCCTAAATCCTAAACCAAAAACCCTGAGCCCTAAATCCTAAACCAAAAACCCTAAACTCCACACCCTAACACTAAACTATAAACCGTAAACCCTAAAACATAAACCCTAAACCCTAAACTAAAGCATAAACATTAAACCCTAAACCCTAACCCTAAATGCTAAATCCTAAACCCTAAATCCAAACCCTAAACCCCAAACCCTAAATGCTAAACTCCAAACCTTAAAGCCTAATCCGTAAACTAAAAACCATTAAAAATAAACCACAAACTCTAAATCGTAAACCCTAAACCATAAACCATAAACTCCAAACCCTAAACCCTAAACCTACAATTCGAAACCCTAAACCCTAAACACTAAACCAAAAACCCTAAACCTTAAAACCTAAACCATAACACTTAACCATAAACCCTAAATCCTACACCCTAAACTATAAACCATACACCTAAACCCTAAACCCTCAACCTTAAACCATAACACTAATCCTAAACCCTAAATCCTTAACTCTAAATCAAAACTCTAAACCCTAAGCCCTACACCCTAAATCCAAACCCATAAGCCTACAACTCAAAACCCTAAACCCTAAACCCTATCCCTAAACCCTAAACACTAAACCAAAAAACCTAAGCCCTCAACCATTAACCGTAAACCCTAAATCTTAAACCCTAAATTATAAACCCTAAACCCTAAACCCTAAATCTTAAACCCTAAACCCTAAACCCTATATCCTAAATCCTAAACAATATAACCCTAAACAATAGACCCTATACACTAAACCCTAAACCTAAACACTAATCCCCCAAACCCTAAACCCTAAACCCTACACGCAAAACTGTAAACCCTAACCATAAAATCTAAACAATAAACCTAAACCTAAACCCTAAACCCTAAACCCTAAATCCTAAATTAAAACTCTAAAACTTAAACCCTAAACCCTAAACCATAAATCCTAAATCCTAACCCAAAATCCTAAACCCTAAATCAAAAAATATAAACCCTAAACCCTAAACTATAAACTATAAACCCTAAAACATAAACACTAAAACGTAAACCCATAAACCTAAACTAAACTGTAAACATTAAACCCTAAACCCTATCTCTAAACCCTAAACCCTAAACACTAAACCAAAAGCCCTAAACCCTTAACCATAAACCCTAACCCAAAATCTTAAACCCTAAATAATAAACCCTAAACCGTAAACCCTAAACCCAAAATCCTAAACCCTAAACCCTAAACCCTAAACGATATATCCTAAATCCTAAACCCTATAACCCTAAACAATAGACCCTATAACCTAAACCCTGAACCTTAACACTAAACCCCCAAACCCTAAACCCTAAATCCTAAACTCAACACTCTAAACCCTAAACCTAAAATCTAAAAACTAAACCAAAACCTAAACCCTAAACCCTGAACCCTAAATCCTAAATCCTAACCCTAAATCCTAAACACAAAACCTACAACTCAAACGCCCAAAGCCTAAACCCTAAACTCTAAACCCTAAACCCTAAACACTAAACCATAAACCCTAAACCCTAAATCCTAAAAACCAAACCTTAAACCTTAAACAGTAAACCATAAACTCTAAACCCTCAACCCTAACCCCTAAACCCTAAACCTACAACTCAAAACCCTAAACCCTAAACCTTAAAACCTAACACCTAAACCGTAAAACCTTAACCATAAACCCTAAATCCTAAGCCCTAAACCCTACGCCCTAAACTA
Source organism: Solanum pinnatisectum (assembly GCA_035578085.1). Classification (NCBI taxonomy): domain Eukaryota; kingdom Viridiplantae; phylum Streptophyta; class Magnoliopsida; order Solanales; family Solanaceae; genus Solanum; species Solanum pinnatisectum. The sequence goes on along the minus strand of JAWPEI010000033.1, from coordinate 631,510 downwards.
TAAACACTACACCTAAACCCTAAACCCTAAACCTTAAACCCTAACACTAATCCTAAACCCAAAATCCTTAACTCTAAATCAAGACTCTAAACCCTAAACCTCAAACCCTAAACCCCAAATCCTAAACTCTAAATCATAGACACAAAATACTAAAACCACAAACCTAAACCCTAAAACCTAAGCCACAAACTCTTAACTCTAAACCCTAAACCCTATATCCTAAATCCTAAATCCTATAACCCTAAACAATAGACCCTATACCCTAAACCCTAAACCTAAACACTAAAATCCCAAACCCTAAACCCTAAATCCTAAACCCAACACTCTAAACCCTAAACCAAAAATCTAAACACTAAACCAAAACCTAAACCCTAAATCAAAACTCTAAATTTTAAACCCTAAACCCTAAACCCTAAATCCCAAATCCTAACCCTAAATCCTAAACCCTAAATCAAAAAATATAAACCCTAAACCCTAAATCAAAAATTATAAACCCTAAACCCTAAACTATAAACCATAAACCCTAAAACATAAACACTAAAACGTAAACCTTCAAACCTAAACTAAACCATAAATATTAAACCCTAAACCCTAACCCTAAATGCTAAATCCTAAACCCTAAATCCATACAATAAACCCTAAACCCTAAGCCCCAAACCCTAAATCCTAAACTCTAAACCTTAAAGCCTAATCCATAAGCTCAGAACCATTAAAAATAATCCATAAACTCTAAATCGTAAACCCTAAACCTTAAATCTATAACTCCAAACTTTAAACCCTAAACCCTAAACCCTAAACCCTTAACCATAAACCCAAAATCCTAAACCCTACACCCTACACCCTAAACACTAAACCTTACACCTAAACCCTAAACCCTAAATCCTATATCCTCCATCCTAAACTCTAAATGTTAAACCCTAAACCAAAAATCCTAAACTCTAAATGTTAAACCCTAAACTCTAAACCCTAAATCCAAACTTTAAACCCTAAACCATAAATCCTAAACCCTAAACCCTAAACCCTAAATCCTAAACACAAAACCTACAACTCGAACGCCCAAAGCCTAAACCCTAAACTCTAAACCCTAAACCCTAAACACTAAACCATAAACCCTAAACCCTAAACCCTAAACCCTAAAAACCAAACCTTAAACCTTAAACCGTAAACCATAAACTCTAAACCCTCAACCCTAACCCCTAAACCCTAAACCTACAACTCAAAACCCTAAACCCTAAACCTTAAAACCTAGCACCTAACACCTAAACCCTAAAACCTTAACCATAAACCCTAAATCCTAAGCCCTAAACCCTACGCCCTAAACTATAAACACTACACCTAAACCCTAAACCCTAAACCTTAAACCCTAACACTAATCCTAAACCCAAAATCCTTAACTCTAAATCAAGACTCTAAACCCTAAACCTCAAACCCTAAACCCCAAATCCTAAACTCTAAATCATAAACACAAAATAATAAACCCACAACCCTAAACACTAAACCCTAAGCCACAAACTCTTAACTCTAAACCCTAAACCCTATATCCTAAATCCTAAACCCTATAACCCTAAACAATAGACCCTATACCCTAAACCCTAAACCTAAACACTAAAATCCCAAACCCTAAACTCTAAATCCTAAACTCAACACTCTAAACCCTAAATCTAAAATCTAAATACTAAACCAAAACCTAAACCCTAAACCCTAAATCAAAACTCTAAATCTTAAACCCTAAACCCTAAATCCAATATCCTAAATCCTAACCCTAAATCCTAAACCCTAGATCAAAAAATATAAACCCTAAACCCTAAACTATAAACCACAAACCCTAAAACATAAACACTAAAACGTAAACCTTCAAACCTAAACTAAACCATAAATATTAAACCCTAAATCCTTACCCTAAATGCTAAATCCTAAACCCTAAATCCATACAATAAACCCTAAACCCTAAACCCCAAACCCTAAATCCTAAACTCTAAACCTTAAAGCCTAATCCATAAGCTCAAAACCATTAAAAATAATCCATAAACTCTAAATCGTAAACCCTAAACCGTAAACCCTAAACCTTAAATCTATAACTCCAAACTTTAAACCCTAAACCCTAAACCCTAAACCCTTAACCATAAACCCTAAACACTAAACCAAAAACCCTAAACCTTAAAACCTAACACCTAAACCATAAACCCTAAATCCTCCATCCTAAACTCTAAATGTTAAACCCTAAACCAAAAATCCTAAACTCTAAATGTTAAACCCTAAACTCTAAACCATTAATCCTAACTTTAAACCCTAAACCATAAATCCTAAACCCTAAACCCTAAACCCTAAATCCTAAACCAAAAACCCTAAGCCCTAAATTCTAAACCAAAAACACTAAACTTCACATCCTAACACCCAAAACCTAAATGCTAAACCCTAAACCATAAACCCTTAACTCTAAACCTTAAACCTACAACTCCAAACCCTAAACCCAGAACCCTAAATATTAAACCCTAAACTCTAAATGCTAAACCCTAATAACCTCAACCTTAAACTGTAGACCCAAAACCCTAAACCCTATACCCTATACCCTAAACCCTAAACCCTAAACCCTAAACCCTACACCCAAAACCCTAAACCTGAAATCCCAAACCCTAAAAACTAAACCCAAAACCCAAAACCCTAAACACTAAACCAAAAGCCCTAAACCCTTAACCATAAACCCTAACCCTAAATTTTAAACCCTAAATCATAAGCCCTAAACCCTAAACCCAAAATCCTAAACCCTAAACCCTAAACCCTAAACCCTATATCCTAAATCCTAAATCCTATAACCCTAAACAATAGACCCTATACCCTAAATCCTAAACCTTAACACTAAACCCCCAAACCCTAAACCCTAAATCCTAAACTCAACACTCTAAACACTAAACCTAAAATCTAAACACTAAACCAAAACCTAAACCCTAAACCCTAAACCCTAAATCCTAAATCCTAACCCTAAATCCTAAACCCTAAGTCAAAAAATATAAACCCTAAACCCTAAACTATAAACCCTAAACCCTAAAACATAAACACTAAAACGTAAACCCTCAAACCTAAACTAAACCATAAACCTAAACCCCAAACCCTAAACCTAAACACGAAACCTCCAAACCCTAAACCCTAAATCCTAAACTCAACATGCTAAACCATAAACCTAAAATCTACACACTAAACATAAACCTAAACCCTAAACCCTAAATCAAAACTGTAAATCTTAAACCCTAATCCCTAAATCCTAAATCTTAACCCTAAATCCAAAACCCTAAATTAAAAAATATAAACCCTAAACACTAAACTATAAACCCTAAACCCTAAAACATAAACCCTAACACATAAACCCTAAACCCTAAACTAAAGCATAAACATTAAACCCTAAACCCTAACCCTAAATGCTAAATCCTAAACCCTAAATCCAAACCCTAAACCCCAAACCCTAAATCCTAAACTCTAAACCTTAAAGCCTAATCCGTAAACTAAAAACCATAAAAAATAAACGATAAACTCTAAATCGTAAACCCTAAACCATAAACCATAAACTCTAAACCCTAAGCCCTAATCCTACAACTCGAAACCCTAAACCCTAAACACTAAACTAAAAATGCTAAACCTTAAAACCTAACACCTAAACCATAAACCCTTAACGATAAACCCTAAATCCTCCATCCTAAACTCTAAATGTTAAACCCTAAACCAAAAATACTAAAATCTAAGCCCTTAACCCTAAACCCTAACACCTAAACCCTAAACCCTTAACCATCAACCCTAAATCCTAAGCCCTAAACCCTACGCCCTGAACTATAAACACTACACCTAAACCCTAAACCCTAAACCTTAAACCCTAACACAAATCCTAAACCCAAAATCCTTAACTCTAAATCAAGACTCTAAACCCTAAACCTAAAATCCAAAACTCTAAATCATAAACACAAAATACTAAACCCACAACCCTAAACCCTAAACACTAACGCACAAACTCTTAACCCTAA